>CM065642.1:11446773-11602904 GCA_033220585.1 Dipteronia sinensis
ATCCTTATTTTCTTGTACTGTTTTAAATTTTAAATTCTAAATTTTAAATTGAAAGATATTGAGATTAGAAATGAGAAAAATAGAGATAATGAGGGACGAGTGCGGGGGAAACCTCCCCCAAACACCCCCATCCCCACTTCCCACAAATGGGATTTTGGGGCAGGGGAGATGGAGGTTTTAGGAATGGGGGTTGGGTAGGGGGTCTCTCCCCCGCCCCACGCCCATCCCTAGAACTAACTACAGGACCACTACAACCACATCTAAGTAGAGGTGCCCACGGCTTGGTTAAACCGTGGGTACCAAACTGAAACCGACCATCTAAAATCAAAACCGAAACAGCCAGTTACGAAATCGGTTGGAAACCGGTTTAGAGCCGGTTCGGTTACGGTTAGGGATGTCCCAAAACCGTCCAAAACTGGCGGTTTGGGGCGGTTTATATATTTTAAAAAAAAATTCAACCAATAGAAAAGTGTCACGTGGACAAAAAAACAAAAAAAAAACACAAAAACCGAAACCGAAACCGCCCAAAACCGAAACCGAAACCGAAACCGCCCAAAACCGAACATAAACCGCCCAAAACCGGCGGTTTGGGGCGGTTTATATATTAAAAAAAATTCAACCAATAGAAAAGTGCCACGTGGACAAAAAAACAAAAAAAACAAAAAAAACACAAAAACCAAAACCAAAACCGCCCAAAACCGAAACCGAAACCTCACAAAACCGAAACATAAACCGCCCAAAACCGGCGGTTTATTTATTTAAAAAAATAAAAAATTTCCAACCAATAGAAACGTGCCACGTGGCCACAAAAATTGAAAAAAAAAATAAAAACCGAAACCGAACCGCCTAACCGGCGGTTCGAAACCAAAAACCAAACCGGTTTTCTCGGTTCGGTTACGGTTTGGGTGGCCACGGAACCGAAACCGCCCCGAAACCGAACCATGGCCACCATTACATCTAAGTGGATATATATATATATATATATATATATATATATATATATGAAAACTTTCACCTTAGTGCGCATTTATCAATACGTTGCATGTGGACCATTAGATTCAATTACTTTGATCCAGTTTGTATCCACTTGTCAGTACTTATCTATAATCTATGGTCCACATGTAATGCACTGATAATATTTATATCAGTACGCATTGAGGGGAAAAGGAATATATATATATATATATATATATATATATATATATATATATATATATATATATACTGAGCGTATCCTTCACATTATGGCATGTTTGGCATGCAGGATTAGACATTATTGAATTAATTTCAATCCTGATCGAATGTTTAAGGCCAACACTAAATTGGACTATCCAGTCCGGTGGCACCACTCTTTTGCATGCATAATCCTATCTAGACAGGATTATTTCAATCCCAAAAAAATTTAATAAATTATGTTTATTTTAGTATAGTTTTTTTTAATTTAATAATAAATATATTAAAAATATTTAATTTGTTTTTAAAGAATATAAACCTATACTTTTATTTAAAATTAATTTCTAATATTGTTAATTTAATATTATATAGATGAAAATATTTATTTCATCGAAAAAAATTATTTCGATAATTTGTTATTCAATTTTTATTTGATTACTTGGATCTGGGATTATTTCAATCATAATTCCTCCGAACAGGATTTTAGAATCTAAACTCGTTGGATCGGCCGTAATCCCACCTATAGTTTTTTAAAGGAAAATATTTTTTTTTTAAATAAACAATTTATAAATTGAAAAATATTTAAATTTATTTAAAAATAATATAAATCCATATTTTAAAAATATTTTTGGATATTTTTAATTTAATAATATATAAATTAAAACAATTATTTTTTTTAAAAAAAATAATTTCAATAATTTATTATTCAAATTTAAAATATTATTATATTTAATCAAATCTCATGTTTCACCAAACAAAACATAATAGTAATTCAATTCAGTTTCATGTTTCTCCAAACACAACATAGTATTAATTTAGTCAAATCTAGTCCTATCCAATCTTATCTAATATCAGTCTCATCTCAATTCAATCTAGTGGTGTCAAAATGGGTCGTGCTTGGCAGGCCAAGCTCAACCAGCACAGCCCACATCTATGTCGAGCATGTGTAAATATTTAATATACCATTTCAATATAAGTTCAGCTTTGTTAAGTTATAAATATTTTAATATATATATATATATGTGTGATTTTTTTTTAGTTTGGCGTGTTAATAATTTAATTGGGTTTATAAATAAAATGTATTAATATGAATATATTCATTTCAATAAGAGTACCGTTGGCATTATGATGAGTACTTATAATAATGTTTATTTTTTACATTTTAGACATGGGTGTACTTATAAAAATGAATGTACTAATTAGTTTTATAGGTGACAATATCCATACCCATATATTATTTGATTTTTTTGTTGTTGTTCCGGTTTGAACACTGAAAAAATATTAAAAACAGATCAAAAATAAATGTATTTAAAACTTATTAAATAATATATATATATAGTAAAATATGCATAACTTAACTAAGCTGAATTTATAGTGAAATTGTTAAGTGACACAACCTCTTCCTTAAGAACTAAAATTTATATATGAACAATTATTTAAACTTACAAATAACTTAATTCTATAATGTTAGAAAAAATAATATAATGTGTATTTTACAATTTACTTTGAACAACAACAAAAGAATATTGACAATTCACCACATTTTGACAAAAAATAGTTAAAATACTAAAAGATATATATCATGTTATAAATAGATTTTACTAGTTATTCAAATTTACTATTAATGATTAGGTCAAATTGTTTAATCTAACAATTGGATCAAAATGATGGAATCTAAATTGTGCAATCAAACAATTGAAATAAAATCAAGGGAATATTATATGTAAAACAATAATAAAATTATATATTTTAAATAGTGTAAATTTTAATATCTTTTGATTTTAAGTTAGAAGGGTAAATGAAATAAGTTACACAATTGGAAACCATTTTTGGACTTTTATTATGTAATTATTTATAATTTTCTAAATAAGAAAAAAAAAACAATTTTATATAAAGTTTATAAAATATTTTTTTTTGAAGAAATAAACTTGTTGAAAAAGTTTTACACATTACCTTATGTCCTTATTGTCTTTCTAGCCATCCATTACATTATTATGTAAGTGATTCGATTAGCACACAATCAACATGCATAGGCACAAAATTAAACCGGAAATATCCTAAACATGTTTCTATATTATGATTAATCAAACCCTAGATACATGTTACTAAACCCATATCGATTCAAGAGAAAAGAGGAGATAATAGAAAGCGGAAGCGTACCTGAATCCATTGCCGGAGTTTGGTGAACGGGTTGTGTTCTTCCAAATTATCACAATTTTTGGGACACAAAAGTGTTCTCTCTTCTCTGTTGATGGGGATACAGAAAAGCCAAAAGAGATTGTGTAATTTGGGGACCATAACCCTTAATATAATAAACATATTATCATATGTTTTGCTATTTCTAATTCGGCCCCTCATCAAATTAGAAATAACACTCTGGTATCTACACATTAACTCCATGACAATTATACCCTTAAGCCTTAAACTTTAAATCTTAATTAGATCACTTTAATTTAGGCTTAACCAAAAGATAGCAAACACATTTAATATTTACATGTGTGGCCCCATATGGTGGAATTTTTCCAACAATCTCCCACTGGGCCACATATGTAACTTTACAAATGTGTATGACTTTATGAGCTCCAAAATTTTGCTATCACAAATTTAGGGTATATCCGAACAATCTCGTCCATTGATTATACCGATATAGGATCAAAGCGGTTTTCGTCACATTTAGCGTGACTAAACCCATCAATGGTCACGTATACCAACATAATCAAATGACATAGATCAATCATGGATGCGTAGCATAGAAATTACATGCAATGTGATCTATACATGTCTATTTCCAACTGGTCCTACTTTATTCTTTAGTGAGATCAAAACTTAACATAATGTAACAGAGTGAAATGAACTGAATACTTTATTTCTGATCAGAAAAAATATCCAAATACATAAATGTATATGTATGTCCAAAACCAAACATAAAGCATTAAAATACAAAATGATACAAACTCCCACTATAATGTGATATCCTCACACAAAATAACACCCATATAAGCAGTGTGCTCATGAAAGACCTTGGGTGGTAATCCCTTTGTAAGCGGATCCGCTATCATGGAGTTTGTCCCAATGTGCTCTATGGATATCTGTCCACTCTGTACTCTCTCCTTCACAACAAGGAACTTAATGTCAATATACTTTGACCTAGATGAGCTCCTGTTGTTGTTAGAATATATCACTGCTGACTTATTGTCACAATATAGTTTGAGTGGTTTTTCAATACCCTCCAGAATGAGCAGCCCAGTGACAAAATTCCGCAGCCATATTCCATGGTTGGATGCCTCATAGCATGCTACAAACTCTGTTGCCATGGTGGAAGAAGCTATAAGTGTCTGCTTGGCACTCCTCCAAGAAATAGCTCCACCAGCCAACAGGAATATGTAGCCTGATGTGGATCTCCTACTGTCTTGGCATCCAGCATAATCGGAGTCAGAATACCCTATGATCTCCAACTGATCCGATCTCCTATATGTGAGCATGTGATCTTTTGTTCTCTGTAAATACCTCATAACCCGCTTGGCTGTTATCTAATGATCCATCCCAGGGTTACTTAAATATCTGCCTAACATACCAACAATGTACGCAATATCCGGACGCGTACACACCTGAGTATAAATTAGACTCCCTACAGCTGATGCATAGGGAATCTTCTACATTTCCTTAACTTCAAGGTTATTTTTAGGGCACTGACTGAGATTGAAATCGTCTCCCTTATGTTCCACTTGCCTTTGTACTTCATAGAAATCAAGCTTTGCAAAAGCGTGCTTGTTTCTGCCTTATCATTTTTGGCAAAACGTTTTTCAATTTCGGATAGGAACTCTTTGGCTTTGGTTATCTTTTCAGATACCGCGCCCCTAAATACCTCCAGAATGCCACGCTTGATGAACATAAGGCTCATGCGATTTGACCGATCCCTCTTCTCAAAGTTCTTCCTGTCATCAGGAGAACTTGCATCCGTAAGAGAAGCGGGCTGTTCAATCCGAAGTGCAAGGTCTAGATCCATGTAGCCGAGAACAATAAGTACGTTCTCATTCCAATCCTTAAAGTTGGTATCATTAAGCATGTGTATTGAGTTGATATTAGCAGATATAGTAGAAACACTAGCTTTAAAGAGAACAAACCAAACAAACATACTCACATTAATAACCAAATACAATAATCAACAAATTCAAATAATGGTAAGTCCCATCTCAAGATACCTAGCACAACATTAATATCAAGTCTTTGGACAGTAATATTAATTGTAAGTGGTACTCTTGTTGTAGTAATCAAACATTGACAATAATTCATGTCAAATAATAAATCTATCTTTGGATCGACTTATTATTCACATGTAAAACCTTACAATCGTCACATGTTTACCACCACAAGTGTGTGTGCAATTCGGCCAAGTATTACCCTTCCTTTAGGCCGGCTAATACCCGCATGAATTTACACACACAAACATCCAATATCTTTCATGAACAATCTACACAAGAGAGGTCACTTGGGCGACATCTTGTTTCAATTAGCTCATTTAGAATGTAAGACAACTTTATTTAACCATAAAAGGTATACCAAAATATTTGAATTTGTGTTGATTCTTAAGTTTTAAAAATTACAAAAAATGTCCCTGATTTCAAAAAATTATAGAAAGGTCCCTCAAGTTTTGAAAATTACAGAATAGTCCCTTAAGTTTTGAAAATTACAAAATAATCCTAAGAATCAACATTAGCAAATTGGCCAATAAGTTTTAGTTATTATAAATTGGCCCCAAAATTTAGCAAAATCACACAATGACCTAAAATAATTGCAAATCAGTCCCTCAAGAATATCAAATTCTCCAAAAGTGGCCCAACACAAAACCAGCTCTGTGAACCCTAGGTTTACGCCGCCGCTGCTTCAGGCCACTTCACGGTCACCAGAAGGCAACCACGAACAGCGGCCAAGCAGCGCATGACCCGCAAACGCAGATCGCACGCGACGACCGGCGATCGACACCTAAAACAGATCGAGCGAACGGCGGCGCGACACCGAGAGGACGTCGATCTGACCAGATCGTGGTCGAGATCGCGATCACCGACAGGCGTTCATCATCCTCGCCGCTAAGGTCGCGGGTTTCGCGCGACATCTCGCCGGAAAAGAGGCGTTGACCGAGAAGCAAAACCGGGTTTGGGTGAGAAAACCCATCGACCCAAAACTGTTTGTGGCTGGTGTGATCCGAGATCACAACGGGTCTGGGTATGAAAACCCATCGACCCAGAGGGGAAACAATATCAGATGATCTGATGATCTGATGATCTGATCCCAAGCTCCTTCATCAGATCAAAACGTGATCTGAATCCAACACCCATCACCTTCAACATCGGTTTAGAGACCGATATTATTCCAGCATTTTTTTTTATTTCTTACAAATAAACTTAAAAAACAAATCTCAAATCTCAACAAAAAAGTTCTCAAGAATCGATTATGGGTGGCTCTGATACCACTTGTAAGTGATTCGATTAACACACAATCAACATGCATAGGCACAAAATTAAACCGGAAATATCCTAAACATGTTTCTGTATCATGATTAATCAAACCCTAGATACATGTTACTAAACCCGTATCGATTCAAGAGAAAAGAGGAGATAATAGAAAGCGGAAGCGTACCTGAATCCATTGCCGGAGTTTGGTGAACGGGTTGTGTTCTTCCAAATTATCACAATTCTTGGGACACAAAAGTGTTCTCTATTCTCTGTTGATGGGGATACAGAAAAGCCAAAAGAGATTGTGTAATTTGGGGACCATAACCCTTAATATAATAAACATATTATCATATGTTTTGCTATTTCTAATTCGGCCCCTCATCAAATTAGAAATAACACTCTGGTATCTACACATTAACTCCATGACAATTATACCTTTAAGCCTTAAACTTTAAATCTTAATTAGATCACTTTAATTTAGGCTTAACCAAAAGATAACAAACACATTTAATATTTACATGTGTGGCCCCATATGGTGGAATTTTTCCAACATATTAAACTATTAGTATATACCATACATTTTTTTTTTCTAGAGGGCCGTCAGCTATAGCCCAGGCAGCCCTCCAATTGATCCGCCCCTTATACATGCCATTAAAATGTTAAACAAAAATAATCGGTTGTATTGAAATAATAAATGTTTGATTTTTATTAAATTGTTGAATTCTTTACTTAGGAGAATGATGTGCTTCGATCTCAGCATTCCCTCTTCAGTTCAAATAATAAACTTCTTCACTTATGTCAAAAAGCAAGAGGAAAAACACTTTTATTTATTTATTGTGAATTTTAGAAACACCAACCTTAATGATTCCTCGTATATGAATAATGATCGGTTTATATATCATTGTATCTTTAAAAATTAATAAGTTATTGAAAAAAAAGAGTTGGTGTTTTAAAAATACAGATATCTTTAAAACACCAACTTTTGTTTTTCTTCTTTGTCCCCATAAAGAATATAGAGATAGGTGTAAATTTGAGAGTTTGTTTTATCATCTAGACAAGAGAAATGTGAAAGAAAACAGTGAAACAGATAAGATATATATATATATATAAATATTTTAAGGAGTTGTATTTCAGAGATATGTGAAGGGAGAGAAGTGTTTTGAAAAGAGAAGATATGACATGTGATGAAGAAGAAAGAGGATGTGTTATTAAATAGAGTACCGTGACTGTGAGACTGTGAGAGTAGGGTTAGTCAAGAGAAGACGGTAGAGAGAGAATGTGTGATTCGGCCAATCGGGTGAGGGTAAATTTGGAAGTTTGGTAAAAAAAAAGACATATTAAAGAGAGAGATAGAGAAATGAATCTTTAGATAGACAAATGTTTATTATATATAAAGCAGATTTGGGTTCCGTGCTCGTATTTTATATCCTGACCTAAATTAATGGTGTTGATTAATTTTATCTTGTTAATATGAAGGTGGGGACAATGTGAGAACACAAAATACTAGGAGAACATCCAGATCCATTTGATGAGAAGGTGGGTAGGAATTAATTAGATTGCAGGTCAAGATATTCAAATGAAAATAACAATATTCACTTACCTTTGTACTCTATAATTCACTCTAACAAATTTCTAATTTATGTAAAGTGTTATACTTCAATATATATATAACTTTTCTATTCCGTATACATCGATAAATATATATCAGTAATTTGTACGTGAGTTATTAAATTCAACTACTTTAACTCAGTCTGTATGTATTATTAGTGATTATCTATAATACAGTCCTCATACAATAATATACTGATGTATTTAATATTGGTATGTATTAATTAGAGAATGATTGAATAATTTTCTTTGCCAAAAAAAATTAACAAGTCAGAACAAGTTGATAAGTATTTATTTATTTACTTATTTTTGACAAAAGAAACAGGAACAAGACTAAACAGAGGGCATAACTGCCTGCAAGAAGCTCTCCACACACTCTGGAAACTCTTCCATCCAAAACTGGTCTTCGGAGCTTGATAGAGCCAGGTTAGCTAAGAAATGAGCAACCTGGTTCCCTTTCCTAGGCTCCTCTTTGCTTTGCTAGCATCCTTTGATAAGCAAGTTGAATGAGCTTCAAAAAGAGGGGCAGGGGCCTATTTGAGATACTTTTGGCGGCCAGTACGCATCAGAGCCCCCGAAGCTAAAAAGATTGAAGAAAGTGCTTGGGAAGCTCAATTCTGAACACTTTTATGATCTGTCCGAGAGGGTTAGAAGGCCCAAGGATAATCTTTCCAGGATCCAGCAGTTACTTCAGGTCAATCCTGCTGACTCGAATCTTTGGAAAGAGGATAAGTATGGGCGATGACCTAGTCTTTCAACACAGTCAACATCCTCGGGGGAGAGTGGCCGAGTGGTCAAAAGCGACAGACTGTAAATCTGTTGAAGTTTTTCTACGTAGGTTCGAATCCTGCCTCTCCCACTCCGCTTTCATTTTGGACGGTTAGGTTCTTCAGCAAAGCGGTTTCTCGCAGGCTCAGCAATTGAATATGAAAAGTGCACGAGCATAATTGGTCCACATCTCATATTGTGCCTCACCTAGCAATAAGTTGTTAAGTATATAATTCATTAAGTACCCTCTATTCATTAAGTAGATATTTAATTTTTTGAAAACTTGTTTGACCAATTAATGGTATGTATTAGTTATGTCAGAGTAGTAGGTGAATAACAATAACTTTTCTTACATCTAGGTTAAAAAAGGACAAGGATAAAAGTGTCATTATAGTGAAAAATAAATGAAAATGTCAGAATTTAAAAAACACCCCTAATTCAACCGACCAAAAGACATTTTTTACCTTTTCGTTTTTTTATATATACTTTTTTCATGTAATTTTCAATTTATTATTTTTAAGATGAGATTATCCCGACGGTAAAACCCCTCACACTTACATCAAGAGGTTTTTGGTTCGAGTCTCTTCTCCCTCCTCATAATTATTGTAATATTTAAAAAAAAACAATATAATTTTAAAATTTTTATGGATATATACTTGGCACGTCTTTACAACCCAGAGCAAGTTATAAAAAGAAAATAAGATATATAATAACATATTTACCCTTCTATAATCGATACTAATATCATACACATACTTTTAGTAATAGTAAAATAATTAGAGGATATAAAACAAACCAAATTTTATCTTATTTTGTATGACTTGTACTTACAAAGTTACAATAGTCTTATGATCAAATTATAAAAAGGTATAGGTTTTGATTTCTTTGTACGTTGTAGTCAAAGATTTGAAAAACTCGAGAAAAATCTATGTAGCTTTATCTTAAATGTAAATGTAAATGTAAATTTAATGTACCGGACTCTCTTTTTCCTTCCCGAAGTATTTTTATTCATGGTTTATCATAAGTAGTACATGACAGTTGCACTGAATATCTTTGATTGTATTGTAAAATAAAAACAAATAAATATAATAAAAAACATGATACGGAAGTGGTGGATGAAAAGTCTTAGAACTTGTGATGGCCTTTCTAAACATGGATGATACTTTAACTCTATATAGTATCATAAATCTTTAAATAGTATATATGAGACGATAAAAATGGCGTTCTGCTCTTTTACTGGTTCCAGTCTCAGGATGGAAAACAAAAGGTATGTCAACCAGGGCATTGCACATACCAACGGAATTTACAAATTCTTCTACCCTTTCAACCTGAAAAAGAAAAGTATTATTATTTTCTTTTACTTATTTAACAAGCTCAAAACAGCTGAAATAAAATTTGACTTACACTTAAGAAAGGGTCCGAGAGTAAACTAAACTCATACTGATGAACAAAGGGCCAAGAATCCCCAACAATCACACCCCCAGCTCCAACATCATCAATATGTATGAGTAAAAAAGACATACTAATAAAACTTGGAATTTCCTTATTGTGCTTTTTAGCTTTATCATTATGTTCATGTGTATACTGCATCATCAACTGGGTTATGGCAGGTGTAAACATGGCACGATATTGATGACAATCATCAATGCTTTTCATTCAATTTAAGGTCGGTAGAGTGCTGCTTCTAATACATTCATTTTCATCAATCTTTTCTCTTAATTATATCTTTCCTTAGTCCTGTACTCCTATGTCTATCTAATACGACTGTCCAATCTGTTTTGGTGAGCTAACAAGACTGATAATGGTGTCTATTTCCAAGCATACAATTCATTCAAGTTCTAGAATCAGTAGGGTTGAGGTAGGCCATGGATTGATCCCAAGTTTGAAGCCACGTATGGGGGACTGGGATACAGTGATAAGCTAGCTAGATAAGGCTCAAAGACGCTACAGCTGGAACATTAGTTATTCCAAAATATTGTGTAATAAATTGAGCAGCTCTATCTATAATTCTAAGATATGCACAGCAATAATTTTCATCTAGGGAGTGGCAATGAGCACAAATTGTTCTTCGTCTAGTCTTTATTTGGCAGGCTCCTTGGGATCTCTCAAGTTACAGACCCCCAAAATTGCAAATATAACAAGATGGCAAATGCTAGTTTTTCAGTACAATCTTGAGTTTGTGCATTCAACACTGATATTATGCCAATATTTAACTCCACATCAGACCAGATGTTCATAACAATCAGTTTTTTTCTTTTCTTGGTTCTTTTACTTAAAGAGATGAATTTAAATGATGGAACCAGCTTATAATAAAAAGAGACAGAAGAGAAATTGATGGACATACATATATAAATCAAGGTAGGACACCATTTACTATATATATACATATATGATTGAAATTGTGCAAATTATTAAACTAACAAATTGTACACATTATTAAAAATTTCAGATCAAAATTGTACCTGCTTCCTTAGCAGCACAGCTATTTCTTCCTTGTTCAGGCCTTAAACTTGCAGCTGCTGGTGATGGATTACTTCACTGATCTCAGTATGAAAATATATCAGTATGAATCAGATGCAAAAAAGGCTAAAATACGTATTTATCTAATGTGAATATTATACTCTTAATAAGATATGCTAATACTAAAAACACCTGCCGAAACCTTTGGAAAACAACTGCAAACACAACCCAAAAATCTTGCAAAGATAAAAAATAATAATTATAATATATATATATATATATATATATATATATAAAAGTTTATAACATTAACAAATTTCAAACCTTTGCTTTTATTAACATTAACATTAACTCATTATCGGTCCATGCTTTTCTAATATCAGGGTAAAACATGAAGTGTTGAAGTCGATGACGGAATGTTTTATCACTTGTGATGGCGATTCCAAGCAATGGATGATACTTTCTCTTCATAAAGTAAGCTAACTCTTTGAATTTCTTCGACTTGAATAAATATTTCAAATGAGTACAGAAATATTTCAGATTTAAGCTCAAATTTTCAACTTTTTTTCTGACATTTTCAAGCAATTCTCAAACCTCAGATGACTTAAGAAACAAACAAGAGTAAGACATTTCACCAACTTTAAGTTTTCAGATGTAAAAAAACAAACGAGGCTTAAAAAAAAAAAAAGGTCCGTAACCGTAATTTGAGAAAATGTCTGGTCTAATGTGTAACTCGCATCAGAATCATATAATATTAAGTGGAAATAGATGAAAATGACCACTCTCAAGTTTTAAAAACCAAAAATAGCCCCTGATGGAAATATTTACACAAATAGTCATTCTTGGATTTCACTTTCTCCGAAATAACCCATCAAAGACTAAATTACCCTTGCCATTTAAAACAAACGAAATGACCAAATTGTCCATTAAAATTTCAAAGGGACCAATATACCCTTCCTCCCTTCCCACGCACAATCCAATTAATTTCCAGCAGGAAGGGGATTTTTTTTTTTCCCAAACCTAACATCCTCGTCATCGACCTTGCCCAATCTTCAACTTCCACAACCACCCACCACCTTCATCTTCAACTTCGTCGTCGGCTCCGGTTCATTTTATTGCAAAACAGGCAAGGAAAGACTCGACTTGCCAAGTACTATCTCCCTCTCGAGGATTCCAAGAAGCACAAGGTCGAGTACAAAATTCTATTGATTGGTGATTCTGGTGTTGGTAAAAGTAGTATTCTTCTCAGCTTCATCTCCAACACTTGTCATGATCTTTCTCCTACAATGGGTACTTAGATTCTATTCTTTATTTCATTCTTAATTTTTTTTCTTGCATGTTCTGCTTGAAATTCAATACATACTGTATTTCTAGCTTTATTGGAGAATGAATGCTCTCTCTATGCTAAAGTTCCTTTTTTTATTAAATTTTTCATGTATATATAATTATATATGTGTATATCTACGAAGGTATGTATGTATGCATACATGTGGTATATTGTACTGCTTATGCTTATTGACTTGTCTTTGAGATGCCTAACTGGGTATTTTTGTGGCCTTGATTCTTGAATAAGAGGACTAGGGCGTGAGTTGTTTTTTGTTTTCGGCTGATGAGTATTTAGTAGCAGCCTTCATTTTGTTATTTGGTAGTTTTGTTTGTCACTAGTATTTGTTTTTTCCAAGGGAAATTTGGGTCATTATCAGTCAAATTAGATGTGTTTATGTGCCCATAATGTCTTTACTATCAGGAGCTGAAGAAAGATTTAGTTTTTCATGCTACACCATCCCAGTGAAAAAATTGTGTACACTTTTAAGTTGTTGACAGACAATTAAAGTATGACCTCTGTATGCTTCAATTCGAGCCAAAGATAGGCCTTGGAAATAAAATTCTTGATTGTAATTGTTTGACTTCTAATTCATACGTTGTGCTGATGAAAGAACAGTATGATATTTAAGAATAATCTTTGATTCACTTTGCTTGTAGTTGCATTGTATGATGCTGAGGTTTGGCTTATTCCTTTTGTGTTCAGGTGTGGATTTCAAGATCAAATTATTCACAGTTAATGGAAAAAGACTGAAGCTTCCAATTTAGGCCACATGTGACTAATGATGCTCTATAACCTTCAATTCAAATTTTATTTGTGAATTTGATTGTTTGTTGTGATAAACGTTTAGGTGAATTTGAGTGAGTGATTGACTGTGTTTTGTAGTATTTGATTTGGTGTACGTATTCCTTTTGTTCATTTTTTCCTAAGGTTGTCAATTTGTATTAGAACAACTGATTAGAAACTGTAATGTTAGATTGAACTTTCGAGTGGGTTTTTTAGTATTTGATTTGTTTATATTTCTTAAAAACCCTTTTGCTTCTATGGATTTTGCATTTTATTGCATTTTTAGGCTCCGAGTCTGAGTGTGCATTTTACAGGGTTAAAATGGAAGTCACTTTGAACCAAAGCCTGTTCTGACCCCTCTGCCAAACAAGTGACTGGGAAATTGATCCTTCGAAGCAGGACTTTTCAAACTTAGCAATTATTGGGAAGTTGTGCTTTGATTTTTTATTTTAGTTGAGGTTGAAAATATGCAGAATGTAGCTAGCTATTGCAAACTTTTTTAAGAAGTTGCATTATTGTCCATCAATTTTTTATTGAAATTTTGACATATTACTGATAGAGTGATAGGGACTACAATTCTGTCTCTATTATTTTTCTGCAGTGATAAAAATTACTTAAGCTTATTTATGATTTCAAAGAGTGCCTCCTGTTATGCTAAAATATACGGATTTCCTTTACCATTCCTTGTTTAAGTCACTTATCCTGTATATCTATTGTGAGTGCAATGTCGATCTTTGACAGAAGAAAGTATTGATTTATGGATTAATCCTTACTGGACACAAATTGTTTTGTGAAATTGTAACTTAGGATCCACTCTTTTTTCTTAACCTGCTAGTTTTATGGTTTTGGTGTGGTGATACATCCAACTTATAGGTTATTTATGTGATAATTTTATCATGTTAGTTGGCTGCTATTCCATTTGTGTTCAGGTGTGGATTTCAAGATCAAATTATTCACAGTTAATGGAAAAAAACTGAAGCTTACAATTTAGGACATAGGTGACTAATGATGGTCTGTAACCTTCAATTCAAATTTTATATTGCATGTTAAATGGTTGGAAAACATGGATTTGGTTCAAGGTAACATCAATTTTTAATTGCTTTGTAAGAAACCCGACACCAGTTCGGATGACATAGACCATGAAATCATTGACCGATAGGTATATTTTTGAAAAACTCATTTTGGACGGTTAATTTGAGTATGTATCATTACTATTTGTAGCACATTAATATCCATTTGTGAGGATATATTTAGTTTAAGTTTATTTGTTGTATACATTATAACCGGTTATGTTCTTGTGGTATTGTGTTGTATGTGAAAACTTGGTATTTATGTTTTCTGGAATATATTTGCAAATAGGTGGTTGTGAATATTTACGGTGTTGTGTTGTATGTGAAAACTTGGTATTTATGTTTTCTGGAATATATTTGTAAACAAGTGATTGCGAATAGTTGTGGTGTTGTGTTGTATGTGAAAACTTGGTATTTATACTTTCTGGAATATATTTGCAAACAGGTGGTTTCAAATCTTTGCGGTGTTGTGTTGTATGTGAAAACTTGGTATTTATGTTTTCTGGAATATATTTATAAACAGGTGGTCTATTATTTTTGCGGTGTTATAAGCGTTTGCGGTCTTACAAGTGTTTGCGGTCTATTATTTTTTTGAACCCACCTACTACTCTTTTGAGCCCCAGTTATTCAGCTCGGGTTTTTGATCAAAAAATTAATACTGGGGCTTAATAAATTGATTCCCAGGCGTTGGGCTTAAAATGAAATACCCCCATTGAGAGTCTAATCAAATTAGGAGACATTATTAAAAATAAAGGCATGATAAACAAATACCGAACACAAACACGATCCACTACAAAAAAAGTAATAATAATAATAATAATTCAACATATATATAAAATCTCGGGCTCAAAAGATTAATTACCGGGCTCTAATTATTGATTACCGGGCTCAAGAGCTTAAGAACCGGGCTTAAAATGGAATACCCCCGTTGAGACTCTAATCAAATTAGAAGACATTAATAACTGATACTCGTGTTTAAAATATTAATTTTCTGACTCAAAAACTGATAACCGGACTCAAAATTTTATGAATCGAGCTCAAAATATTATTACCCGGGCTTAAAAATTGATAACCGGGCTAAAAAATGTAAAGAACCGGGTTCAAAATATTAATACCCTGGCTAAACAATACATAACTCGGGCCCATGAATATACGAGCCCCGCGTCGTACTTCCCGATTTGTTAATATTTCCCGCAGTTGAAATCGTACGGGCCCCCCGTTGTACTTCCCGCAGCCGAAATCGTGCTTAAGAGACAGTGCGTAACTCCAAGGGACATTAAGGGAGCGTTTGGTACGTGGTACATGACAAGACAACGTGGGACAGTTTTCTCTTGTCCCACGTTTGGCACGACCATTAGCATGGGACAGCATAGGACAAGATGGGACAATATAAGATAAAAATTAGGAAAAACTGTCCCACCTCAGACCATGAGACTACTTGTCCCATGGCATGGGACAGATGTGAAAAAGACCAATTTACCCTTGATATGTTCAAAAAATTACAATCATGTCCAATGTATTATATTATATATAGTATATAATAATATATTGTTATATATATAATAATATATTGTTATATATATAATAATATTTAATATATCATATATATATATTATAATCTTTAATATATTATAATATATAATAACAATAATATTATATATAGTATTATTTAATATTATTATATATTAATATATAATATTATAATGTTTATTATTATATATAAGGAGGGTACTCTGGTCATTTGAACCTCTTATCTAGTCCTGTCCCAGCCATACCAAACACATAACAGTACAGTCCATAGTTCTGTCTCATACATTCCAAACACAATACAGAACAACTGTCCAGTCCAGTCCAGTCCTACGTTGTCTTGTCCCGTCCTTGTACCAAACGCACCCTAAGCATGTGTAGTAAACTAAGAGTTGTTAATTAGCTTCGGATAGCTAACTGTAGGGGATCCGTTTTGAAGGACTTTCCCTGAACACCACTGGAGGGTCAAGCCGAATCCCAAACTTAAATGGCCGGAACACCTCGGAAGGTACAACGCGGGGCCCAGGATGTGTACTGTTAAGCTCGAGTATTAATATTTTGGGCCCGGTTCTTAATATTTTGAGCCCAGATATAAAACTTTTGGGCCCGGTTATTAGTTTTTTGGGCACGGTTCTTAATATTTTGAGTCCGCATCCGAAATCCTGCCCGAGCAACAAAGTGCATAACTCCTAAGGACATTTAGCGTATGGAGTAAACTAAAGGAGTTGTGAATGAGCTTCGGTTCTAAATATTTTGAGCCCGGTTATCAGCTTTTTGAGCCCGGTTATAAATATTTTGAGCCCAGTTTTTAGTTTTTTGGGACCAGTTCTTAATATTTTTAGCCCGCATAGGAAATCATGCCCAAGCAATAAAGTTCATAACTCCTAAGGACATTAAGCGTATGGAGTAAACTAAGGGAGTGGTGAATGAGCTTCAGTTCTAAATATTTTGAGCCCGGTTATTTATAGTTTGAGCCCGGTTATCAGCTTTTTGAGCCCGGGTATAAATATTTTGAGTCCGGTTTTTAGTTTTTTGGGACCGGTTCTTAATATTTTGAGCCGGCATAGGAAATCATGCCCAAGCAACAAAGTGCATAACTCATAAGGACATTAAGCGTATGGAGTAAACTAAGGGAGGGGTGAATGAGCTTCAGTTCTAAATATTTTGAGCCCGGTTATTTATATTTTGAGCCCGGTACTTATGTTTTCGATTAAATTTTACTTTTTATATATTTTTAATTATTTTTCCGGGTCCGCGGGATAGTTCCCACATGAGCTAACTATCATCTGGTTTGAAAACCCACAACCGAAATCGTGCCTAAGAGACAGTGCGTAACTCCAAGGGACATTAAGCTTGTGTAGTAAACTAAGAGTTGTGAATTAGTTCGGATAGCTAACTGTAAGGTATCGGTTTTGAAGGACTTTCCCTGAACACCACTGGAGGGTCAAGCCGAATCCTAAACATAAATGGCTGGAACACCTCGGAAGGTACAACACGGGGCCCGGGATGTGTACTGTTAAGCCCGGATATTAATATTTTGGCTCGGTTCTTAATATTTTGAGCCTTGGTATAAAACTTTAGGGCCCTGTTATTAGTTTTTTGGGTCCGGTTCTTAATATTTTGAGTCTGCATCCGAAATCCTACCCAAGCAACAAAGTGCATAACTTCTAAGGACATTAAGCGTATGGAGTAAACTAAGGGAGTTGTGAATGAGCTTCGGTTCTAAATATTTTGAGCTCGGTTATCAGCTTTTTGAGCCCGGTTTTTAGTTTTTTGGGACCGGTTCTTATATTTTTAGCCCGCATAGGAAATCATGCCCAAGCAACAAAGTGCATAACTCCTAAGGACATTAAGCGTATGGAGTAAACTAAGGGAGTGGTGAATGAGCTTCGGCTCTAAATATTTTGAGTCCGGTTATTTATATTTTGAGCCCGGTTATCAGCTTTTTGAGCCCGGGTATAAATATTTTGAGCCCGGTTTTTAGTTTTTTTGGACCGGTTCTTTATATTTTGAGCCCGGTGTTGTATGTGAACAAACTTGATATTTATGTTTTATGGAATATATTTATAAACAGATGGTTTATTATTTTTACGGTGTTACAAGTGTTTGCGGTCTATTATTTTTTTAAGCCCGGCTACTACTCTTTTGAGCCCCGATTATTCAGCTCGGGTTTTTGATCCAAAAATTAATACTCGAGCCCAAATAATTAATACCCGGACTTAATAAATTGATTCCCGAGCTTAAATTATTGATTAATGGCTCAAAAGCTTAAGAACCGGGCTTAAAATGAAATTCCCCCAATGAGAGTCTAATCAAATTAGGAGACATTATCCAAAGTAAGGGCATCACATACAAATACTGAAACAAGCATGATCCACTACAATAATAAGAATAATAATAATAATTTCTAAGCAAGATTAATTACTCGGATTCTAAAGATTTATATCCGGGACCAAAATCAAATATCAGTCTTGAGAGTTTAATTAATAAGTTATAAAAATTCAAGACAATTGACCGCAATCGGCGATAATTACGGTCTTGGATGTCATGCGGGATCTGGAGCCGACCTTCTCGACGGCCTTCATTACGTCAAATCCCTCAACGACCTGACCGAAAACGACGTGCTTGCCATCGAGCCACTCAGTCTTGGTGGTACATATGAAGAATTGGGAGCCGTTTGTTCCTAGGCCGGTATTGTCCATGGAGAGGATCCCTGGACCAATGTGGTGTTTAACGAAGTTTTCATCAGGGAAATTAGCGTCGTAGATAGACTCGCCTCCGGTTCCATTTCCCTGAATGATGTCTCCTCCATAGAACATTAACCCGGGTATCACGCGGTGGAAGGTTGTTCCTTTGTAGTGGAGTGGCTTTCTGGTCTTGCCGATTCCCTTCTCGCCAGTGCAGAGAGCTCGAAAGTTCTCTACTGTTATCAGGGTACTGTCAGGGAAGAGCTCGATAATAAGTCTACCTGTCGGATGGCCGCCGATTTTGAGGTCAAAGAACACTCTAGGGTTCGCCATTCTCTCCTAATTCAACACAAAAACAATCATACACGGGCTCAAAAAATTAATATTCGGGCTCAAAAAAAATTAAAATAAACAAGCATGATCCACTAAAATAATAAAAAAAAGGTTGATAAAAACTCTGGCTCAAAAAACTTATAATCGGGCTCAAAATATTAATACCCGGGCTCAAAAGGCTGATAACCGGGCTCGGAATATTAATAACTGGGCTCAAAATACTGATAACCGGGCATAAATTATTTAGAACCGAAGCTTATTCACAACTCCTTTAGTTTACTCCAAACGCTTAATGTCCTTAGGAGTTATGCACTTTGTTGCTTGGGCACAATTTCGGATGCAGACTCAAAATATTAAGAACCAGGCCCAAAAAACTAATAACCGGGCTCAAAATATTTATAATCGGGCTCAAAATATTAAAACCCGGGCTCAAAATATGAATAACCGGGCTCAAAATATTTAAAACCGAAGCTCATTCACAACTCCCTTAGTTTACTCCATACGCTTAATGTCCTTAGGAGTTATGCACTTTGTTGCTTGGGCATGATTTCCTATGCAGTCTCAAAATATTAAAAACCAGTCCCAAAAAACTAAAAACCGGGCTCAAAATATTTATAACCGGGGTCAAAATATAAATAACCGGGCTCAAAAGGCTGATAACCAGGCTCAAAATATTTAGAACCGAAGCTCATTCACAACTCCCTTAGTTTACTCCATACGCTTAATGTCCTTAGGAGTTATGCACTTTGTTGCTTGGGCACGATTTCGGATGAGGGCTCAAAATATTAAGAACCGGTCCCAAAAAACTAAAAACCGGACTCAAAATATTTATAACCGGGCTCAAAATATTAAAACTCGGGAGCAAAAAGGTGAAAACCGGGCTCAAAATATAATTAACCGGGTTCAAAATATTTAGAACCGAAGCTCATTCACAACTCCCTTAGTTTACTCCATACGCTTAATGTCCTTAGGAGTTATGTACTTTGTTGCTTGGGCACGATTTCGGATGCAGGCTCAAAATATTTATACTCGGGCTCAAAATATTAAAACTCGGGCTCAAAATATAAATAACTGGGCTCAAAAAGCTGATAACCAGGCTCAAAATATTTAGAACCGAAGCTCATTCACAACTCCCTTAGTTTACTTCATACGTTTAATGTCCTTAGGAGTTATGCACTTTGTTGCTTGGGCACGATTTCAGATGCAGGCTCAAAATATTAAGAACTGGGTCCAAAACACTAATAACCGGACTCAAAATATTTATACCTGGGCTCAAAATATTAAGAACCGGGCCCAAAATATTAATACACGGGCTTAACAGTACACATCCCGGGTCCCGCGTTGTACCTCCCGAGGTGTTCTGAACATTTAAGTTTGGGATTCGGCTTGACCCTCCAGTGGTGTTCAAAGAAAGTCCTTCAAAACGGATCTCCTACAGTTAGCTATCCGAAGCTAATTCACAACTCTTAGTTTACTACACACGTTTAATGTCCATTGGAGTTACGCACTGTCTCTTAGGCACAATTTCGGATGCAGGTTTTCAAACCAAATGATAGTTAGCTCATGTGGGAACTATCCCGCGGACCCGGAAAAATAATTAAAAATATAGAAAAAGTAAAATTTAATCGAAAACATAAGTACCGAGCTCAAAATATTAACAACCGGGCTCAAAATATTTAGAACCGAAGCTCATTCACAACTCCCTTAATTTACTCCATACGCTTAATGTCCTTAGGAGTTATGCACTTTGTTGCTTGGGCATGATTTCCTATGCGGTCTTAAAATATTAAAAACCGGTCCAAAAAAACTGAAAACCGGGCTCAAAATATTTATAACCGGGCTCAAAATATAAATAGTCGGGCTCAAAAAGCTGATAACCAGGCTCAAAATATTTAGAACTGAAGCTCATTCACAACTCCCTTAGTTTAATCCATACGCTTAATGTCTTTAGGAGTTATGCACTTTGTTGTTTGGGCACGATTTCGGATGCGGGCTCAAAATATTAAGAACCTGGCCTAAAACACTAATAACCGGGCTTAAAATATTTATACCCGGGCTCAAAATATAAATAACCGGGCTCAAAAGGCTGATAACCAGGCCCAAAATATTTAGAACCGAAGCTCATTCACAACTCCCTTAGTTTACTTCATACGTTTAATGTCCTTAGGAGTTATGCACTTTGTTGTTTGGGCACGATTTCAGATGCGGGCTCAAAATATTAAGAACCGGGCCCAAAACACTAATAACCGGGCTCAAAATATTTATACTCGGGCTCAAAATATTAAGAACCGGGCCTAAAATATTAATACCCGGGCTTAACAGTACACATCCCGGGTCCCGCGTTGTACCTCCCGAGGTGTTCCGAACATTTAAGTTTGGGATTCAGCTTGACCCTCCAGTGGTGTTCAGAGAAAGTCCTTCAAAACGGATCTCCTACAGTTAGCTATCCGAAGCTAATTCACAACTCTTAGTTTACTACACACGCTTAATGTCCATTGGAGTTACGCACTGTCTCTTAGGCACAATTTTTGGCTGCGGGTTTTCAAACCAAATGATAGTTAGCTCATGTGGGAAATATCCCGCTGACCCAGAAAAATAATTAAAAATATATAAAAAGTAAAATTTAATCGAAAACATAAGTACCGGGCTCAAAATATTAACAACCGAGCTCAAAATATTTAGAACCGAAGCTTATTCACAACTCCCTTAATTTACTCCATATGTTTAATGTCCTTAGGAGTTATGCACTTTGTTGCTTGGGCATGATTTCCTATGTGGTCTCAAAATATTAAAAACCGGTCCCAAAAAACTAAAAATCGGGCTCAAAATATTTATAACCGGGCTTAAAATATTAAAACCCGGGCTCAAAATATAAATAACCGGGCTCAAAAAGCTGATAACCAGGCTCAAAATATTTAGAACCGAAGCTCATTCAAAACTCCCTTAGTTTACTCAATACGCTTAATGTCCTTAGGAGTTATGCACTTTGTTGCTTGGGCACGATTTCGGATGCAGGCTCAAAATATTAAGAACCGGGCCCAAAACACTAATAACCGGGCTCAAAATATTAAAACCCGGGCTCAAAATATAAATAACCGGGCTCAAAAAGTTGATAACCAGGCTCAAAATATTTTGAACCGAAGCTCATTCACAACTCCCTTAGTTTACTCCATACACTTAATGTCCTTAGGAGTTATGCACTTTGTTGCTTGGGCACGATTTCGGATGCGGGCTCAAAATATTAAGAACCGGTCCCAAAAAACTAAAAACCGGACTCAAAATATTTATAACCGGGCTAAAAATATTAAAACCCGGGCGCAAAAAGGTGAAAACCGGGCTCAAAATATAAATAACCGGGCTCAAAATATTTAGAACCGAAGCTCATTCACAACTCCCTTAGTTTACTCCATTCGCTTAATTTCCTTAGGAGTTATGCACTTTGTTGCTTAGGCATGATTTCCTATGCAGGCTCAAAATATTAAGAGCCGGACCCAAAAAACTAATAACCGGGCTCCAAATATTTATAGTCAGGCTCAAAATATTAAAACCCGGGCTCAAAATATAAATAACCGAGCTAAAAATATTTAGAACCGAAGCTCATTCACAACTCCCTTAGTTTACTCCAAATGCTTAATGTCCTTAGGAGTTATGCACTTTGTTGCTTGGGCACGATTTCGTATGCGGGCTCAAAATATTAAGAACCGATCCCAAAAAACTAAAAATCGGGCTCAAAATATTTATAACCGGGCTCAAATTATTAAAACCCGGGCTCAAAAAGCTGATAACCGGGCTCAAAATATAAATAGCCGGGCTCAAAATATTTAGAACCGAATCTCATTCACAACTTCCTTAGTTTACTTCATACGCTTAATGTCCTTAGGAGTTATGCACTTTATGTTGGGGTTTATGCCCTAAAGATGTAATTTGTAAATGGATTTATGAATTAAATAAAAAGAAAAGTTCAATTCATTCTTGTTGTGTTGTTTGTTTTATAACTTGTGCATATATTAACATCCTGGATTGCCGGATGTAATCTCGAACTGTGTATATGAGTGTCATATGCGGATAGATACAGTAATAGACGTTCAATCTAAAGAGTCCATAGATAGCAAATAAAGTTGGGTACTTTATTTGTGGTTAATCTATAGCTGCGGTCCATTCCGTAATGTACGGTGGTTCTATCCTGAATCATTCATATGAGATATGGGAATGGAGGCACCTTGTATGATGTGATCGTATAGGACTGGGCCATGATCTATATGAATCTCTCGCCAAGATCCGTTTACTGATGAGATTCATATATATCAACTAATGATGGCTATATGTGGGTGATCTTAATCCTGAGTGTTTTATCGACTCCTTCAGGTTAGATCGTGGTCTTTGATATACCATGTGTGTGGTCATATGCTATTCCTGATCAATATACTCTGTATGTTGGGATTGCGATTTGGCTTATGGCTGGGAAGGTATGTACACAATAGTGGAATCCATTCCTTCTTGTGAGAAGTAGATGGTAGTTCCCTTAAGGGTTAATTCGGGGCTTGGACAATATGAGCGCTCTCATAAATCCGTGAGGAAATAGGATTTATTGTTCATTAGAGAATCAACGGTACTTAAAGGATATATGTAATAAGAGGGGTATAACGGACATTATGACCCAGCTCTAATTATGAACTACTGTGGAGGATCACACCATGTGTAATAGCTATATCGATGGACACCGAGTTGTATCGGTCTGTGTAAAAGCGTCTGCAGTTGAGAGAGTGCAGTTTCGGGTTTTTAGTGGAATAACACCGGAGTTAATAATCAAGGAATATTAATTAAAGAGTTTAATTAATGATTCCAATGATTATTGGAGCTCAAAATATTGTGGGTCCATTAGGTCCCCTTGCTAGCCCGATCGATTTAGGTAACAAGGGTCACGATTAATTAATTGGATTGTCCAATTAATTGTGTTACTAAAGTGACATGTATTTATTCGGGAATTAATTGAATAATGAGATTATTTAATTAATGAATAATGGTGATTATATAAATTAAATAATAAGATTATTTAATTATGTTATTAATCACTAAATGGAGGGTTTTAGTTGATATTCGATTTTAAATAGAATAAGATAATATGATTATTTTATTGAATTAAATATTTGAAATTGAATTTAAAATGTTTAAATTCAAAATAAATATTTAATTATCTTTTAAAAGATATGAGATATTATTTTAAAAGATTTAATTTTAAAATTGAAAAGATATCAATTAAAGAGTTTTAGTTATAATAAAATATATATTGATAATAAAGATAAGAGTAGCACACAAGTAATATATATAAGTGTTTGTATATGATACAAAAAAAAATGTGTGTGGACCAGAGAATAAATCAAAAGAAAAAACTTTGCTGTGTGTGAATTTTTTGAAAAAAAAAAAAAACCAAAAACGCACAGGTGTGCTTTCACTAGAAAATCAATAAGAGAAAATTTTGGTTTGTGATGCAGCACGAATTGAAAATATATATATATATATATATATATACATATTTATTTTTTAATAACTAGAATTGTTCGAGGTTTGGTATTCTCTTGGAAGAAATTGTTTCTTCTTCATTTTCTCTACATCCTCCTAAGTTCCCGAGTACGTGACGTACCCACATGCAGTTACCAGTTCCGGGAATAGCTAGGAAGATCAGTGGTACAGACCAGGAGCATATTGTAAAGTGAAGGAGCCTCCAAACGTTGGTAAGGTTTTAATTTTTTTTTAATATATTGATTACAATTTCCTGTGTTTACATATTGTATGTATTAGTTCCGAAAAAAGAATTGAGATCCTAAGTTCACTAGTTCCAGATCGTTTATGATCTGTATAAAATTTTTAAAACCTATTTCCGCTGCGTTACCAGTGAATGGGGTTCCAACACTTTGTTGCCTAGACATGATTTCTTGTGCGGGCTCAAAATATTAAGAACCGGTCCCAAAAAAACAAAAAACCGGGCTCAAAATATTTATAACCAGACTCAAACTATTAAAACCCGGGCTCAAAATATTTAGAACCGAAGCGCATTCACAACTCCCTTAGTTTACTCCATACACTTAATGTCCTTAGGAGTTATGCACTTTGTTGCTTGGGCACGATTTCGGATGCGGGCTCAAAATATTAAGAACCGGGCCCAAAAAATTAATAACCGGTCACAAAATATTTATAACCAGGCTCAAATTATTAAAACTCGGGCTCAAAATATTAATAACCGAGCTCAAAAGGCTGATAACCGGGCTTAGAATATTAATACCCGGGCTCAAAATATTAAGAACCGAAGCTAATTCACAACTCCCTTAGTTTACTCCATACGTTTAATAGAAAACATAAGTATGTCATGCCCTTATCTTCGATAATCTCTCCTAATAAATTAAACTCTCAATGGTGTATTTGATTTTAGTTGCAGGTATTAATCTTTCTAGCCTTGGGTATCCTTTTTTGAGCCCAGTTCTTGTGTTTTTGATTAAATTTTACTTTTCTGACGTTTTAATTATTTTACTGTTGAATTAGAAGAGAATGTCGAACCTTAGAGTCTTTTTTGACCTCATTCTTCAGTTTCGATAGTGTCTTGTAATTTATTTAATTAATTAAACTCTCGATTGTGGTATTTAATTTTGGGCCCGAATCTTCGTTTTTGGGCCTAGGTATTCATCTTTTGAGCCCGGTCTTCAAATTTTGGGCCCGATTATCAGTATTTTGAGCTCGGTTCTTAATATTTTGAGCCCGGTTACCTATTGTTTGTCCCGGATCTTTTTTTTTAATTTTTTTTATTGTTGTAGTGGATCATGATATTTTATATGTTTGTATGTCATGCCCTTATCATGGATAATCTCTCCTAATAAATTAAACTCTCACTGGTGTATTTGATTTTAGTCGCGGGTATTAATCTTTCCAGCCTCGGGTATCCTCTTTTGAGCACAGTTCTTGTGTTTTTGATTAAATTTTACTTTTCTGACGTTTTAATTATTTTACTATTGAATTAGAAGAGAATGGCGAACCTTAGAGTCTTCTTTGACCTCATTCATCATTTTCGATAGTGTCTCTTAATTTATTTAATTAATTAAACTCTAGATAGTGGTATTTAATTTTGGTCCCGTATCTTCGTTTTTGGGCACGGGTATTCATCTTTTGAGCCCGGTCTTCAAAGTTTGGGCCCGGTTCTTAATATTTTGAGCCCGATTACGTACTTTTTTGACCCTGATTTTAATTTTTTGGGCCCGGATCTTTTGTTTTAAAATTTTATTTTATTGTTGTAGTGGATCATGATGTTTTATATGTTTGTATGTCTGTATGTCATGCCCTTATCTTGGATAATCTCTCATAATAAATTAAACTCTCAATGGTGTATTTGATTTTAGTAGCGGGTATTAATCTTTCCAGCCTTGGGTATCCTCTTTTGAGCGCGGTTCTTGTGTTTTTGATTAAATTTTACTTTTCTTACTTTTTAATTATGTTAATAGCCAAAATTGGCTAAGGACCAAAGGAAAATTTTCCACCTCCCAAACCTGGTTCCATATCCGAGAGTTTCCACCAGGAGACCTCTCTATCCAGAGCCGAACTACGATACCACCCTAGGAACAAGGACGGGCTCCGAAAACATCCGGGATAGAGCCCGGAACGATCAGATCTAGCCCGCATCACCAAAACTAGAAGCTCCCCGAAGTCGAGGTCACCTCGCAAATGCTCAAGAGACTCGCCTATACCTCGTTGACATAGAAGAATGTCCTTAGAAGGCCTCACCTAGCTCCAGAAGGTCAGGGGAAGCCACACCTAGCTTCGAAAAGGTCAAGGGAAGCCAGATCTGGCTCCAAGCTGATGAAACGTCTCAGATATCGAGGTCAGAACACTAATCAACCTCACTAGTTGATGCACCACACCACGCCATATTCAACGACCTCTATAAAGGATCATGCTGAAAAGATACGAAGATACACTGGACCATATCTGGAAACATTACCTATATGCAGAACAAGTAATAGAATCCAAAGAGGAAACAAACTGATCTTCTCCACGATACTCTCAATTCGGTTGTTAACTCAAAGTCAATGACATTAAAGCGAGAAATCCCGTCCGATAAGGAGGGGAGAGACTGAGAAAATCAAGGGGAGAATCAGTCTGTTTGACCTACAAAACTATGTATAAATAGAAAGAAAGGAAATGAAAAGAGGAGACTACTATTCGACAGACATACGACAAATACTCAACCAGACCCCAGAGAGTGTTGAGAGCAAAAAATAAAGAAACTTGTATTTGTATACCATGCACGTTCAATAAAAAGATTCTTGCTTTCTTTTGGTTGAATGATATCATTATTCCTTGGCATTTTATAAATCATTGCTACACAAACAATCAATCTTGGTCACCACCTACGTGGTAGTGGTCTCGAGGGTGTTAACTGAGATTTCTCATCCCGAGCAAAATTTCCGTTAACACTTTCTGGCGCCGTCTGTGTGAAGAAAAAACCTTACACCCAATTAACCAATTATTTGCATTTACATTTTCGTTGTTTTACAGGAATTATGAGGGTCCGCTCCTCCCAAGGCCAACATAGAGTCTCGGAGCAACCTTCGGCGAGGCTAACACGAAAGGCCCCAAGAAAGGGGAGAAAGTCTGGGTATAATAGTCAAGCTCCGGTCCAAACAACCAATGCGCGGGCTACTGGCCACCCCATAGTGAGCCAGGCCACGCTCGACCAACAAGCGGCGGCCTTCGTAGAATCCATCCATGTCCGCCTGCTCGCTGAAGGCATCACAATCCAGCCAACTAACCTGAATGATCAGGGAGAGCCGAGCAGGCTCGGAGCTAGGCCACCTGCTTTCGATCGCCTAGGACCTCCTCTTCCAGAGCCGGCCTGAGATAGGTTAGGGCTCCAACGTTCGATCCGGGATAGGCTGGGACCCATGCCCTCAGTTCCGAAAAGACTTTCACAATATCAACCCAGGCGAGTTAAGTCTGCCGCGGATGCTTTTACACGGAAGCCACGAGGGCTATCTCATCCGACTACATCTAGGAGAACTACCCGGGCCCTAGAGGAGGAAAGTAGACAAACTCCCCGAGTGGATCCTATCCAGGGGGAGGACCGGATAGAAATTGCCAGTTCATCGGAAAGATTCGACAGTGAGGAATCTAAGGTTAACTCGAAGAGACTTGGGAACAAGAGACTGAGGGATCAGCTGGCAAAGTTATAAAAAGAGGTCCAGCAGATAAGGAAGGGAAAGAATAAGGAGGACAAAAAGGATCCCTTGAGCGAGATGAACGCTCCCTTCACTAGGAGAATCCGGGAAGCAGCTCCCCCCAAACTTCAAAATGCCAGCAGATAAGTTCTCTGGAACGGAAGATCCTCTAAGCCAGCTAGAGAGCTTCGTTCAACAGATGGAGGTCCAGAACACTACCAGAGCAGCTATGTGCAGAATGTTTCCAATGACCCTAATCGACTATGCGAAAACCTGGTTCAGAAAACTGCCTGTTGGCAGCGTGGATTCTTTCACAAAATTATCAACAAATTTTTGCTCATAATTCCAAGGAGTCAAACCTCGTCCGAAAGATCCCATACATCTCCAATATGTGATCCAGGAACGAAGTGAAACTCTTCGGTCGTACGTGGAACGATTTCACAAGGAGGTCATACAAATGAGGGTTTTCACTAAAAAAGAAACCCTTGCCAACTTCAGGCGAAACCTATGGGCAGGAAAGCTTTTCCGTTCCTTCGCCAAGAGACCTTCCGAGACTTACCAGGAGGCCTACGACCGGGCTCTTGAGCAGGTCGAGATCGATGAACAACTCAAGGTCAAGATGGAACACGACGACATCAGAACGGCAAAGCGTCTGAAGAAAGAAGCCCCCAAATTTGAGCCAGTGCAGAAAACTCAGAATAAACCTCCCAACAGGTCAAACTATCGCCTCCCTGCTCCTCTGCATAGGCAAGAACGATATCCAGCAAAGCGAACCCCTCCCCGGGCTTCGCCGCCTCCCCGAACCGTGGCTCCAGTAATGTAAGGGGAAAAAGGGTATGACTACTACACCCCTTTGAATGCCTCCAGGGAAACAGTCTACCTCGCCATACGAGATAAATGGTTGCTCCAGAAGCCCGCTCCCATGAAGGCCCCAGCTGACAGAAGAAACCGGTACAAGTACTGCGATTTCCACAAAGACGTGGGCCACAACACCTCAGAGTGCTATAATTTGCGCAACCAGATTGAGGCTCTGATAAGGGGAGGATGCCTGATTGAGTTCTTACAACATGTCAGAGATAACATTAGGACTGGGAGGGAGGTACAAGCTGAAATCCATGAAGACGCAGAAAAGAGGAAAGGGGAACAGGCTGACTTAATGCAACAGATCCAGGTGATACACACTATCAGCGGAGGTCCTACACTGGCAGGCGTTTCCAATAACTCCCGAAAAAACCACAGAAGAAAGGTTCCCTACATCGGAGAAAGCCGGGGGATCTTCGAAGTCAGCCAGAGCTCGACAGAGCCCTCATAGTCAGCGCAGATCGTATTCACCGAAGCAGATGTCTTCAACACTGTGAAACCTCATGATGATCCT
Source organism: Dipteronia sinensis (assembly GCA_033220585.1). Lineage (NCBI taxonomy): Eukaryota > Viridiplantae > Streptophyta > Magnoliopsida > Sapindales > Sapindaceae > Dipteronia > Dipteronia sinensis. The sequence goes on from CM065642.1 coordinate 11,476,538, forward strand.
ATGGTAATCACGATACAGATCGCCAACTGTCTAGTCCATCGCGTGCTTGTGGATACAGGTAGCAGTGTAGATATCCTCTTCAAGGATACCCTGGAAAAATTGAACCTAAAGCAACGTTGTTACAACAGCTGTACCACTCCACTTTACGATTTCACAGGGGACTCAATCATACCAGTGGGGTCAATGATCCTCCCAGTTATCATCGAAATCACCCCTCTCCAACAGAATGTTATGACCGACTTTGTTGTGGTGGACACCGCATCGGCCTACAACGCCATCCTAGGGAGACCTTTCCTGTCCTCCTTGAAGGGAGTCTTGTCCATATACCACAACGTCCTGAAATTTCCGGTTGGAACCAAAGTAGGAGAGGTACGCGGAGACCAGCAGGCAGCCAGGAAATGCTACATAGTATCTGCCAATCCTACAGCCCTAGCGAAACAGTGTGTACATGTGACATTAGTCCAGGAAGACATGGATACATCCCGGATAATCCAGGAGGAGAAGGAGCCCGCGGAACATCCTGGGCATCCGAAGAGCAAACCTACTATGCCCTATGAGGAAGAACGAAGTAAGGAATGGGCCAGCGGGCAGCCCGTAGATAAACTAGAAGAGATACCCATCAGGAATGGCGATCCCTCCAAGGTCGTCAAGGTCGGAGCCACCCTTGATCCAGAAGTAAAAAGATGACTGATTGACCTTCTTAGGGAGTTCAGCGACATCTTCGCCTGGACTCATATACTATGTGAGTCATGCTTTGACCAAATCAGAAAGGAATTACATTCTCCTGGAAAAGCTCGCTTATGCTCTGGTGATCTCAGCGAGGAATCTCCGTCCCTATTTTCAAGCTCACACAATAGCAGTGGTAACAGACCAACCCCTCCGCCAATTCTTGCAAAGACCAGACGTGTCTGGAAGGCTAGTCTTATGGGCACTAGAGCTCACTCAGTTTGACCTAAAGTATAAGCCCCAGACTACGATTAAGGCACAGGCTTTAGCCGACTTCGTGGCAGAATTCTCAGCGATCCCAGATCCAGATGATCCCTCAGTATCAAATGAGGTCCCTGAGAAGATATCTGAGGTCGACAATTGGCCAGAAGGCTGCAAGCCATGGACCATCTTTGCAGATAAAGCATCCGGGCAAGCCGGGGGAGGAGCTGGCATAATTTTAATAGATCCGGAGGGGACCGAATTCTGTCACTGTTTCAGATTCGAGTTTAAAGCTACCAACAGCGAAGCGGAATATGAAGCCCTCCTAGCCGGGATGAAGGTAGCCATTGAACTAAAGGCCGACTACCTGTAAATCAAGAGCGATTCATTGCTTGTTGTAAACCAGGTGACTGGGGTCTACAAGGCAAAGGGAGATAATATGGCTGCCTACCTAAATCTAGCTCGGCTGCTAAAAAGCAAATTTAAGGGACTCAAGATCGATCAGGTGCCTCGACACCAAAACCATCGCGCTGATGTTCTAGCTAAAATAGCGGCGAACGAAGGCCAGTCCCTACCACGAGGAATTCCCCTCCAAGTAATCACCCAACCAAGCATAGCCACAAATGGAGAAATTTGTTCCCTGGATCGCCTGCCTTACTGGATGGACCCAATTGTCTCCAACCTCCTTGAAGGAGAGCTTCCCGAAGGGCCCGACCAAGCCCGAAGAATTAAGAGACTCTCAGTCTGATACTGTATGGTGGACGGGTACCTCTACAGGAGGGGCAGATCCCTCCCCTTGCTTAGGTGCTTGCATCCCGATGATGCTAAGTGGGCATTGAGAGAGGTCCACTCTGGGGACTGTGGGAACCACATAGGTGGGGAAGCTCTAGCCTATCAGGTGCTTCGTATGGGGTACTATTGGCCGACCATCCACCAAGACGTAAAGAGTTTTGTGCAATCTTGCGAACCCTGTCAAATAACTTCAAACTTGAACCACCAGCCACCCGAGCGATTGTCGTCCCTCAATTCACCTTACCCCTTTACCATGTGGGGAATCGACCTAATTGGGCCACTCCCTACCACTCCCGGACAGATGAAACATGCTATCATGGCTATCGATTACTTCACAAGATGGGTCGAGGCAGGACCTCTTTCTCGAATATCAGAAAAAAATACAACCAAGTTCATCAAGACTAAAGTGGTATGCAGATTCGGGACCCCTCTCATCATTATAGCTGACCTAGGGAAGTAATTCGACAACGCCCTGTTCAAAGACTTCTACAGGGGATTGGGGATCGACCTCAGGTTCGCTTCAGTGGCTCATCCCCAGACTAACGGGCAGAATCTACCAACAAGACTATCAAGAAACTTCTTAAAAAGAAGCTACAACAGAAGAAAGGTAAATGGGCAGAAGAGCTACCAGAAGTCCTCTGGGCATACCGGACTACCAAGAGAACAGCTACCGGGGAGACACCTTACTCCCTGGCCTTCGGGGTTGAAGCAGTCCTCCCCATCGAGCATAAATTAACCTCATTCAGAGTACAGCACTTTGAGCCCGAAAGTAATGAAGTCAAGCTCCGAGCTAATCTGAACCTCTTAGAAGAAAAATAAGACCGGGTAGCAGAGAAAGTAGCGATCTACCAGAGCAAGATCGCTAGATACTTCAACCAAAAGGTCAGAGCTCGAGAATTCAAAGAAGGAGACCTGGTACTTAGGAAAGTGACCCTGAACACTCGGAAAAGGTCGGATGGAGTCTTAAGTCCAAATTGGGAAGGGCCATATTTGATAAAGCTAGTTGTTCGCAATGGAGCTTATAAACTCGAAGACATGGACGGATGATCCATCGACCACACTTTGAATGCCGATCATTTGGGGAAATTCTACCCTTGAAAGGAGTTCTCAAGCAGACTACCCCCACTTAGTTTTCATTACAGACCCTAATAAAGATGTACTACGTCTCGATCATCAATAAAGTCATTTTCCTTTTCTCTTACATCTTTGTCTCCAAATATGTTCGACATTAGTGACTATACCTTTGTATGGGAATTCAATATAAACATCTCGAGACCAGGAAATAGCTCGATAGCCCTCCTGATGCCTTGGTCGGGCTACCACCCCCAAGAAGGATCTGAGTGTAAGAGCATAGTTGCCCTCCAGATCTCGAGACCAGGAAATAGCTCGATAGCCTTCCTGATGCCTTGGTCGGGCTACCACCCCCAAGAAGGATCTAAGTGTAAGAGCATAGTTGCCCTCCAGATCTCGAGACCAGGAAATAACTCGATAGCCCTCATGATGCCTTGATCGGGCTACCACCCCCAAGAAGGATCTGAGTGTAAGAGCATAGTTGCCCTCCAAATCTCGAGACAAGGAAATAGCTCGATAGCCCTCCTGATGCCTTGGTCGGGCTACCACCCCTAAGAGGGGTCTGAGTGTAAGAGCATAGTTGCCCTCCAGATCTCAAAGACCAGGAAATAGCTAAGTAGCCCTCATGATGTCTTGGTAGGGCTATCGCCCCATAATATATATATATATATATATATAATGTTTGCTTTCGTGTGCAGGATCAAAATCATCATAATTCCCTACACGAATCTTAATTATTGCTACAGATGTTACTCTGGATCCTATTCAAGACTAGAAATAAAATAAAAGCTCTCAAAAGCGATTCGAATTCTCATTGAGGACAAGGGGAGCCTATCCCCTGATAAGGCCACATCCACCAAATGGGGAGCCCAACCCCCGAACTCGGGCTACAAAAAAAAAGCTAATAAGGGCACAACGGGGTGCCCACCCCCTTTTTCGGGCAATCAAAAACAAGTCATGATGAACTGCTTCAAGCTTTGGGACTCTCTTGGCTCCCCTCCGCTGGCCCTCCTCCTTCTTGCTGATCTCCGCCATCAACCCCCTCTACATATAGCTGTCCATCTGGGTTATCCTCGCCGACCGCTCCTCCATTTAAAGGCACAATCGGTTGATCAGTAGGATCTTCCTCCAAAACCTCATTAATCATGTCCATAACCTCAGGCGGGATAGCCGCGTCAAGAAGGGCAGCCATGGACTCTGTCTGGCTCCTGTCGACCTCCATCTCTGTTAAAGGGGGATCCTCAGACGGGCTCCTGACCTCTTCACTAGCTCCCGAATGGTCCTCCTCTGATCGAGAGGACATCACTTTACTAGAAGACTCCCCAGGACCTAAGGTGGTAAAGGTAGGAAGAGGGAATGGAGGATCTGTCTGAGCGGGCTATTTTCCAGCTCCTGCTTGGCTCGAAGGGACCACCTTGTCGCCTTCAGGGCGAGATAGCTCGGCAGCCTTGAGCATTATTTCTTGCATATCCCAGCCAGCAATAGATGACAAATCAAAGGGAGGGGGAAGAGCTTCCGCGGCCTGATAGGAAGCGTAGAAATATCCGTTGCTGAAGGAGGTCTCCGCGTCAGTTTGCAGCTTGGTCACTTGAGTAATCAGAGACTGGTTCTCGAGGTCCAACTTCTTAGCCTCAGATCTCCAGGAATCCCGCTGCCTAGCCCGCTGGAGAGATTGAAGACGCTCATGATCATAAGACTGCTTCATCCTCTCATGATCGCAGCGAAGCTTGGCCTTTCCCTGATTGGAAGTAACCTCTTCCACTAAAGATCGAGCCTGCTTGAGCAGTTCCCCGGCTTTCTCGGCTTCAACTTCGGCTTTTGTAGCCCAGTCGCAGGGAAGGGCTACCTGCTGGCCCATCGCAACATTAAACTTGAAGACCTACAAAATACAGAACCCAAGTTAGAAACTGAATGAATTAACAAGAGTAGCACGAAGGAAATACAATTACCTCAGCTAAAATAGCAGACCCCTTGGTTATAAGGACGTCCACAGGCATGGAAGCCATCTTGGAGATCCCGCCACCCGGACAGGACGCTATGAATTGCTCCAGGACCTCATCCCGCCCTATCGAGCTCGACTATGGCCGGGAGCGGCTAAAAGGAACCCTCGCGACACCTTTCCTTGAAGAGACACCTTTCCCAGAAACCTCCGAAGCTTTGGTTGTTGGAACTGCAGCGGAATCAGGTGTTTGAGTCGAAGGGGTAGCAACTTTAGCGGCTACAGCCGAAGTGACAGAAGCAGCCGAGTCAACCACCTAGGGAGCTTTACCCAAAGCCCGAAAAGCCAGCGAGGCAAGAGTGGCCATCTTAGACCCAACTGGAGAGATAGATGAAGCCAGAGCAGGTTCGACCCCAGAGGAGGGAAGAGAAACTCCACCTTGAGGAGAGCGTGAGACGTGACGGGTGGCCGGTTCCACGACAAAAACTGTGAATAAGTAGATTAAAAAAGAAAATGTTAGAACCAAGCTGAGCAATAAGGCGAAGCAACTCAATGACACTTACGAGGAATAGCGTCTGAAATCCGTAAATATTTGTTCACCCTACGAGGATCAAAAGCTTCAGCAGTAGGGAACTTCAGATTCAAATAATTCCGGGCTAAAATAGCCTTTAAAACGGCTTCGGACTCAGAAGGCAGGGAGTCCCGGTCCCATGAGGGCTTGTCACTGAAAGCCGTGGGAACCTCGAATTCATGCCCTCCGATGAAAATCGAGCTCCCCCAGTCATCCTGATGCAGCAGCATTAGATTACATGGCATTGCAATATATGGAGGGGTTGGATAGGAAAAAGACCAAGAAAAAAGGACATTTCATTCCTACTAGTCTGGGCGACAGAGTCGGAATGATGTAAATTTTTCACAGTTGATGCGTTTCGGTGAGATCTTCAGAAATCACGACCTTTGGTCGTGAGGCATACCCTTTTTCAGTTAAATTCCATCGTTTAGTTCCTGAAAAGGCCGTTTTGCCAGTTTTCGAAAAGTTTCGTTTTTACCATAATTTTAGTTTTCCAAGTCCGAATCGACTTCCGTCAATTCCGGCTTGCTTAGGATTATTAATAGTATTAGTTTTTGCATTAATCTCAATTTTTCCTTTTTTAGTAATTTTTCGTATTTAGGGTCGTTTTCTTGTTCTGTAAGGAATACGATTAGGGTTAGGATTTGTTTGCTTTAAATAATCATGTAAGCCGAAAGGCTAGACAGTTTTTGATTTATAAAATTTAGAGTTTCTCTAATTATCTCCCAATTTCGGTATTCCTTGTGAATCAACGAACTTGAAGCCTAATAATCCGGTATTCGTACGCGAATCAACGGAGCGTTAGTAGGTTGTTTTCAATTTGTTTCTTGCAGGTTTTTCTCGACAGAGCTTCCGCTACATCAGTTTGGTATCAGAGCTTGGTTCGTTCTGGACGACATCATCATGCCGCCAAGAAGACGTCCAAACCAAATTCTAGTAGAAGAAGCTATCGAACGTGACCGCATGGCACAATTGAAGCGACAGGTTGAGCAATTAACGGAGCAGCTTGCGATGATGAGGGCCAACCAAAACCCTTTTCAGAACTTAAATCCTGAGACGGGGGGTGACAGTGACGAAGGGGAAGAGATCCCGCAACCACAACGCAGACAAAGGGGGCCAGAAGCTGAAGACATCAGGCGTTGGGAGTCAGGGATGCGGACAGAGGTTCCAGAATTCCATGGAAGTATGCAGCCAGAAGAATTCCTCGAGTGGATCGGGATTGTTGAAGAAATCCTAGAATTCAAGAGAGTTCCGGAGACAGAGAAGGTGGCGTTGGTGTCCACCAGATTTCGGGCTCGAGCAGCAGCATGGTGGCAGCAACTCAAACTCACTAGGAATCATTCCAGAAAGCCCAAGATTTCTGATTGGGAGAAGATGAAATGAAAGCTGCGTGCTGAGTTTTTACCTCACAATTTTCAGAAGTGGATGTACCAGAGATCGCAGAATTTGCTTCAGAGTATGAGATCTGTTGATGAATACACCACAGAGTTCTATCAACTGTTGGTGCGAAACGAGATTCAAGAGACACAGGATCAGTTGGTGTCGCGCTACTGTGGCGGACTGCGAACGTAAATCCTTGATATGATTAATCTCTTTGATCCAATAACGGTGACAGAGGCACATCAAAAGGCTTTACAACTGGAGTAAACGTTGTCTCGAAAATCTAACAGTTGTCCGTTTTTGAGTTTCGGAGGAGGTCCTAACAGTCGAAACAGGACAAGTGGAAGCATTGGTAGTGGCGATAATATAGGGAACCGTTCAAGTGCTAGTGGCAGTTCAAATTCTGGACAACGAAACCCGACAAATAACGTTCAACCTCCTAGAACCACGGGCGGATTTCGATGTTTTGGATGTGGAGAAACGGGACATATATTATCTGAATGTCAGAGACCAGCAAAGAAGGTTTTGTTTATTGATCCTGTAGAATTTAATGAGGAAGATGCGGAAATAAGTGAAGATCCGCAATTAGATGTCGAGGAAGTGGCCAGTGAAGAACTAGTAGACGGCGACACAGGAACAATGTTAATGGTGCGACGCACTTGTTTGGCACCGAGGAATGAAGAGGGGGATTGGCTTCGAAATAATATATTTCAGTCTACTTGTACTATTCTGGGTAAGGTGTGTCGATTCGTCATAGATGGGGGAAGTTGTGAGAATATCGTGTCACCCGAAGCAGGTGCGAAAATTAAGGGTGAAGACAAAATAACATCCAAAACCGTATAGGTTAGCTTGGCTACAAAAGGGAGGAGAGATAACTGTGTCACAGCGGGCGTTGATCTCGTTTTCTATGGGGTCTCACTATAAAGATCAATTGTGGTGTGATGTGGTGCATATGGACGCGTTTCACCTGTTGTTAGGGAGACCGTGGCAATATGACAGAAAAGTTTATCATGATGGGTTTAAAAAACTTATTCGTTTGTTTTTCATGATACTAAGATTGTGTTACTGCCAAGCAAACCTTCTGAAAAAACGAAGTTGCCTGGAGATAATACTAACCTGCTGTCCTATGCAAAATTTGAGTTGGAGGTGAAGGACTCTGAAACGGTGTTCGTATTGGTGGGAAAAAAAACAAGTGCTGAATTGAAGGTTCCCGAAGCTACAGCTCCTCTGATTTCGAAATTTCCTGATGTGTTTCCAGAAGAATTACCGGAAGGACTTCCGCCCCTACGTGATATTCAACATCATATCGATCTAGAGCCAGGGGCTATGTTACCAAACAAGCCACATTATCGTATGAGTCCTACTGAGCATGAAGAATTATGGAGACAGGTTGATGAGCTACATTCAAAGGGTTATATTCGTGAGAGTCTTAGCCCGTGTGCTGTACCCGCCCTTCTAATTCCAAAGAAGATGGAACTTGGAGGATGTGTGTAGATAGCCGCGCAATTAACAAGATCACTGTGAGGTATCATTTTCCAATTCCGAGACTAGATGATTTGTTAGATCAACTGAGTGGGGCTAATGTGTTTACCAAACTGGACCTGAAGAGTGGTTACTATCAGATTCGTATTCGATCTGGGGACGAATGGAAGACGGCGTTTAAAACGCGAGAGGATTTATATGAGTGGCTAGTCATGCCTTTTGGGTTGTCAAACGCGCACAGCACCTTCACGAGAGTAATGAACTAAGCCCTTCGACCATTTATTGGTAAGTTTGTCGTTGTATATTTTGATGATATCTTGATTTACAGTGCAAACCCTGAGCTGCATATTCAGCACATTCGAGAAGTGTTGTGTGTTCTATGCAAGGAAAGATTTGTTGCGGCAGCAAAAAAATGTGTTTTTATGACCCTAAAAGTGTTGTTTTTGGGTTATATTATTTCTGGAGAGGGACTACAGGTGGATGAGTCCAAAATTGAGGCAGTGAGGCAGTGAGGCAGTGAGGCAGTGGCCCCAACCGAAAACAATTACTGAGGTTCGCAGTTTTCATGGGTTAGCATCATTCTATCGCCGGTTCATTCCGCACTTCAGTAGCATTATGGCTCCTATCACTGAATGTATGAAAGGAGTCAAGTTTCAGTGGACATCCGAGGCTGAAGAAGGTTTTCAGAGAATAAAAGAGCAATTGACAACAGCCCCAATTCTAGTCTTACCAGATTTTTCTCAACCCTTTGAGTTGCATAGTGACGCCTCCAAAGTGGGCATCGGAGCTGTTTTGAGTCAAGCTGGGAAACCGGTGGCATATTTTAGTGAGAAACTGACGGGGTCTCGAGTTCGTTACAGTACGTACGATATAGAATTCTATGCTGTGGTCCTAGCGGTGAAACACTGGCGACATTATTTATTCCACTATGAATTCATTTTGTACACTGATCATGATTCGTTGAGGCATCTCCATAGCCAAGATAAGATTTCTGCCCGACATGCTTCATGGTTCGCCTACCTACAACAGTTCACGTTTGTTCTAAAGCATAAGGCAGGTGTTACAAACCGAGTGGCCGATGCTCTGAGTCGAAGAGCCAATTTGTTGTCAACAATGACTGTCCAGGTTCCAGGTTTTGATTCCTTTCGTGAATTATTTGTTGTTTTCAATTTGTTTCTTGCAGGTTTTTCTCGACAGAGCTTCCGCTACATCACATCCCCCGGAAGGATCCATTCTTCTTTCCAAGCGGGGTCCTTCTTAGAGGCACCAGGAACGATGAAGTTGAGCTTGTTCTTAGCCTTGGCATAGAACTGGCCTCGAGGAGCCCCTGACAGGCTCCCAATCTGGAAGAGATAGGCCAGCTCCTCTGCACCCGGCTCCCTCGTCACCTTACTCATCTGGCATTGTTCCCTCCATAGTACAAGGAAACCAATCAGATGCCTCCAGAAGCCAGGCGTCAACTGGAGGGGAGCGAGCTGGATGGCGTTGAGAGCCCGCCGAAGAGTCGGATGGAGGGGAAGCCTGACCCCATTCTCAAGAACGGCCACATGAATCGGAAGCATGCCTTTAGGGGGGTTGAAGAACTCATAATTTTTGGGAGGCACCGAGATGGATACGCTGTTGGGGATGCCAAACTTTGACCTCAAGCGGTCAATCGACACCGGGTCAACAATGGAATCTGGGACAACCCGAAAATCGTAAGGAGGGAGCCTCTCCACAAGGGGACCAGGAGCCGAGACCCGATGCTCCCCAGCGGTGCCACCGTCCGCTTCTTTGTCGAAATCTTCATCGACGATATCCAAAGGATGGTCAGGATGGTTGGAAAACCCAGTCCCGATGGATACATTCCTACTTGACCGCCGACGTTGTGAGGTGGGCGGGGAATCGTCGCCGTCAGAACTCCTCCTAGCCCGCTTCCCCAGAGTAAAACTGACAACCTCCTCGCCGTCGATTATGGAATCAGCTGAGTCGCGACTGGTTTTCGACATAGTAAAAGCCAAAAAGGACGAAGAATGAAGAAAAAAGCAATCTTGGAGGAAAGGCTATGGAAATATTTCTTAGCAAAAAAATTTAGTTCGAAGAGATGTGAGGAAGATAAGGAGAAAAAAAAATATATATATATATATAGGCAGGGGGGCAACAGCACGAGCTACCGGGATACTCGTTTGGCAACGGTAAAAAATCTCGAGGACTACAATAACGTAACCGGATTAAACTCAGAAGCGGGCTAATCATCTCACGCCACATCACTTACGCAGTTAAGAGGAAGATCTCCCCAAGATTTTGGTAACGGTAAAAAATCTCAGGGACTGCCGTAACGCAATCAGATTAATTCGGAGATAAATTAGTTGGTTCGCATCACGTCACTCAAATGAAGAAATTTCCCCAATATTTCGGTAACGGTAAAAAGAGGAAGATTTCCCAAATAAAGTAAAAATCTGACCTCAACCCCAAGCTCGACGTCTGGTGTTCAAGTCAGAGGGGACTTCTGTTAATAACCAAAATTGGCTAAGGACCAAAGGAAAATTTTCCACCTCCCAAACCTGGTTCCATACCGGAGAGTTTCCACCAGGAGACCTCTCTATCCAGAGCCGAACTACGATACCCCCCAGGAACAAGGACGGGCTCCGAAAACATCCGGGATAGAGCCCGAAATGATCAGATCTAGCCCGTATCACCAAAACTAGAAGCTCCCCGAAGTCGAGGTCACCTCACAAATGCTCAAGAGACTCGCCTATACCTCGTTGACACAGAAGAATGTCCCTAGAAGGCCGCACCTAGCTCCGGAAGGTCAGGGGAAGCCATACCTAGCTTTGAAAAGGTCAAGGGAAGCCAGATCTGGCTCCAAGCTGATGAAACTTTTCAGATATCGAGGTCAGAACACTAATCAACCTCACTAGTTAATGCACCACACCACGCCATATTCAACGACCTCTATAAAGGATCATGCTGAAAAGATATGAAGATACACTGGACCATATCTGGAAACATTACCTATATGCAGAACAAGTAATAGAATCCAAAGAGGGAACAAACTGATCTCCTCCACGATACTCTCAATTCGGTTGTTAACTCAAAGTCAATGACATTAAAGCAAGAAATCCAGCCCGATAAGGAGGGGAGAGACTGAGAAAATCAAGGGGAGAATCAATCTGTTTGACCTATAAAACTATGTATAAATAGAAAGAAAGGAAATGAAAAGAGGAGACTACTATTCGACAGGTATACGACAAATACTCAACCAGACCCCAGAGAGTGTTGAGAGCAAAAAATAAAGAAACTTGTATTTGTATACCATGCACGTTCAATAAAAAGATTCTTGCTTTCTTTTGGTTGAATGATATCATTATTCCTTGGCATTTTATAAATCATTGCTACACATACAATCAATCTTGGCCACCACCTACGTGGTAGTGGTCTCGAGGGTGTTAACTGAGATTTCTCATCCCGAGTAAAATTTTCGTTAACAAATTATTTTACTGTTGAATTAGAAGAGAATGACGAACCTTAGAGTCTTTCTTGACCTCATTCTTCAGTTTCGATAGTGTCTCGTAGTTGATTTAGTTAATTAAACTCTCGATTGTGGTATTTAATTTTGGGTTTGGATCTTCATTTTTTGGCCCGGGTATTCATCTTTTGAGCCCGGTTTTCAAATTTTAGGCCCGGTTATCAGTGTTTTGAGCCCGGTTCTTAATATTTTGAGCCCAATTACCTATCTTTTGGGCCCGGATTTTAATTTTTTGGGCCCGGATCTTTTTTTTTTAAATTGTTTTTATTGTTGTAGTAGATAATTATGTTTTATATGTTTGTATGTCATGCCCTTATCTTGGATAATCTCTCCTTATAAATTAAACTCTCAATGGTGTATTTGATTTTAGTCGCGGGTATTAATCTTTCCAGCCTCGGGTATCCTCTTTTGAGCCTGGTTCTTGTGTTTTTGATTAAATTTTACTTTTCTGACCTTTTAATTATTTTACTGTTGAATTAGAAGAGAATGGCGAACCTTAGAGTCTTCTTTGACCTCATTCATCAGTTTCGATAGTGTCTCGTAGTTTATTTAATGAATTAAACTCTCGATTGTGGTATTTAATTTTATGCCCGGATCTTCGTTTTTGGGTCCGGGTATTCATCTTTTGAGCCCGGTCTTCAAAGTTTGGACCCGGTTATCAGTATTGTGAGCCCGATTCTTAATATTTTGAGCCCGATTACCTATCTTTTGGGCCCGGATTTTAATTTTTTGGGCCCGAATCTTTTGTTTAAATTTTTTTTATTGTTGTAGTGGATCATGATGTTTTATATGTTTGTATGTCATGCCCTTATCTTGGATAATCTCTCCTAATAAATTAAACTCTCAATGGTGTATTTGATTTTAGTCGCGGGTATTAATCTTTCCAGCCTCGGTTATCCTCTTTTGAGCCCGGTTCTTGTGTTTTTGATTAAATTTACTTTTCTTACGTTTTAATTATTTTACTGTTGAATTAGAAGAGAATGGCGAACCTTAGAGTCTTCTTTGACCTCATTCTTTAGTGTCGATAGTGTCTCGTAGTTTATTTAATTAATTAAACTCTCGATTGTGGTATTTAATTTTGGGTCTGGATCTTCGTTTTTAGGGCCCGGGTATTCATCTTTTGAGCCCGGTCTTCAAATTTTGGGCCAGATTATCAGTGTTTTGAGCCTGGTTCTTAATATTTTGAGCCCGATTACCTATCTTTTGTGCCCGGATTTTAATATTTTGGGCCCAGATCTTTTTTTTAAAATTGTTTTTATTGTTGTAGTGGATAATGATGTTTCATATGTTTGTATGTCATCCCCTTATCTTGGATAATCTCTCCTAATAAATTAAACTCTCAATGGTGTATTTGATTTTAGTCGCAGGTATTAATCTTTCCAGCCTCGGGTATCGTCTTTTGGGCTTGGTTCTTGTGTTTTTGATTAAATTTTACTTTTCTGACGTTTTAATTATTTTACTGTTGAATTAGAAGAGAATGGTGAACCTTAGAGTCTTCTTTGACCTCATTCTTCAGTGTCGACAGTGTCTCGTAATTTATTTAATTAATTAAACTCTCGATTGTGGTATTTAATTTTGTGCCCGGATCTTCATTTTTGGGCCTGAGTATTCATCTTTTTAGCCTGATTTTCAAATTTTAGGCCCGGTTATCAGTATTTTGAGCTCGGTTCTTAATATTTTGAGCCCTGTTACCTGTCTTTTGGGCCTGGATCTTAGTTTCAAATTATTTTTTTTTTGTTGTAGTGGATCATGATGTTTTATATGTTTGTATGACATGCCCTTATCTTGGATAATCTCTCCTAATAAATTAAACTCTCAATGGTGTATTTGATTTTAGTCGCGGGTATTAATCTTTCCAGCCACGGGTATCCTCATTTGACCCCGGTTTTTGTGTTTTTGATTAAATTTAACTTTTCTGACATTTTAATTATTTTACTGTTGAATTAGAAGATAATGACGAACCTTAGAGTCTTCTTTGACCTCATTCATCAGTTTTGATAGTGTCTCTTAATTTATTTAATTAGAAGAGAATGGCGAACCTTACGCTTTCAGATACGGGGTTTTGAAACCAAACGACAGTCAGCTCATGTGGGAACTCACCCGCAGAGCCTGAAAAACAATTAAAAATTATAGGAAAAATTAAATTTAATAGAAAACACAAGTACCGGGATAAAAATATTGAAAAGTCGGGCTGAAAATTTGATAACCGGGCTCAAAATATGAATAATCGGGCTCAAAATATTAATACCCGGGCTCAAAAACTGATAACAGGGCTCAAAATATTAAGAACCGGGCTCAAAATATTAATACATGGGCTCAAAATATGATAATCAGGCTAAAAATATTAACATGGCTCAAAAACTGATAACCAGGCTCACAATTTTAAGAACCGGGCTCAAAAACTGAATACCGGGCTCAAAATATCAAGGGCATTACATACCAATATATAAACAAACATGATCAACTAAAATAAAAGAAAAGGTTGGTTGATACAGTTATAGAATTCCTGGCTCAAAAAATGGAATCTCGGGTTCAAAAACTGATACCCGGGCTTAAAATATTAATAACTAGGCTCAAAATATTAATACCCGAGCTCAAAAACTGATAACCGGGCTCAAAATATTATGAACCGGGCTCAAAATATCAATACCCGGGCTCAAAAACTGATAACCGAACTCAAAATATTAAGAACCGGTCTCAAAATATTTATACATAGGATCAAAAGACTGATAACCGGGCTCAAATATTAAAAATCGGGCATATCTAGGCTCAAAAGACTAATAACCAAGCTTAAAATATTAATACCCGAGCTTAACAGTACACATCTCGGGCTCAAAATATTAATACACGGGCTCAGAAACTGATAACCGGGCTCAAAAACTGATAACCGGGCACAAAATACTATGAACCGGGCTCAAAATATTAATACCTAGGCTCAAAAGACTAATAACCGGGCTCAAAATATTAATACTCGGGCTTAACAGTACACATCTCGGGCTCAAAATATTAACACCCGGGCTTAAAATGTTAATACCCGGGCTTAAGAACTGAAAACCGGGCTCAAAATATTAAGAACCGGGCTCAAAATATTAATACATGGGCTTAACAGTACACATCTCGATATGAATATACGGGCCCCGCGTCATACTTCCAGATCTGTTCCGGGAATTTAAGTTTTTGGTTCGGCATGACCCCCGTGGTGGTCAGGGAAAGTCGTGCAAAACTGATCCCCTACAGTTAGCCATCCGAAGCTAATTCACCACTCTTAGTTTACTCCATACACTTAATGTCCTCAGGAGTTATGTACTATGCCTCTTTGGCACGCTTTCAGATACGGGTTTTAAAACCAAACGATAGTCAGCTCATGTGTGAATCAGATCTGGGCCCAAGAAATTAAAATCCTGGCCCAAAAGATAGGTTACCGGGCTCAAAATATTAAGAACCGTGCTCAAAACACTGATAACCGGGTCCAAAATATGAAGACCGGGCTCAAAAGATAAGTACCCGGGCCCAAAAGATGAGGATCCGGGCCCAAAATGAAATACCACAATCGAGAGTTTAATTAATTAAATAAATTACCAGACACTACTGAAACTGAAGAATGAGGTCAAAGAAGACTCTAAGGATTGCAATTCTCTCCTAATTCAACAGTAAAATAATTAAAACGTCAGAAAAATAAAATTTAATCAAAAACATAAGAACCGGGCTCAAAAGAGGATACACGAAGTCAAAAGATTAAGATCCGGGACTAAAATCAATTACACCATTGAGAGTGTAATTTATTAGGAGAGATTTCCCAAGATAAGGGCATGTCATACAAACATATAAAAATGCATGATCCACTACAACAATCAAAGTTTTTAAAAAAATCAGATCCGGGCCCAAAAGATAGGTTACCGGGCACAAAATATGAAGAACCGGGCTCAACACTGATAACCGGGCCCAAAATATGAAGACCGGGCTCAAATGATGAATATCCGAGCCTAAAATATGAAGATCCGGGACCAAAATTAAATACCACAATCGAGAGTTTAATTAATTAAATAAATTACCAGGCACTATCGAAACTGAAGAATGATGTCAAAGAAGACTCTAAGGATCGTCATTCTCTCCTAATTCAACAGTAAAATAATTAAAGCGTCAGAAAAATAAAATTTAATCAAAAACACAAGAACCGGGCTCAAAAGAGTATACCCGAGATCAATAGATTAAGATCCGAGACTAAAATCAAATACACCATTGAGAGTTTAATTTATTAGGAGAGATTATCCAAGATAAGGGCATAACATACAAACATATAAAACAACATGATCCATTACAACAATAAAATATTTTAAAAAAAATCAGATCCAGGCCCAAGAAATTAAAATCCGGGCCACAAAGATAGGTTACCGGGCTCAAAATATTAAGAACTGGGCTCAAAACACTGATAACCGGGCCCAAAATATGAAGACCGGGCTCAAAAGATGAATACACAGGCCCAAAATTAAATACCACAAACGAGAGTTTAATTAATTAAATAAATTACCAGACATTATCGAAACTGAAGAATGAGATCAAAGAACACTCTAAGGATCGCCATTCTCTCCTAATTCAACAGTAAAATAAAATTTAATCAAAAACACAATAACCGGGCTCAAAAGAGGATACCCGAGCTCAAAAGATTAAGATCCGGGACTAAAATCAAATACACCATTGAGAGTTTAATTTATTATGAGAGATTATCCAAGATAAGGGTATGACATACAAAAAAATAAAACAGCATGATCCACTACAACAATAAAAATAAACAAATAAAAATCAGATCCGGGCCAAAACAATTAAAATCAGTGCCCAAAAGATAGGTAACCGGGCTCAAAATATGAAGAATCGGGCTAAAAACACTGATAACCGGGCCCAAAATATGAAGACCGGGCTCAAAAGATGAATACCCGGGCCCAAAATTAAATATCACAATCAGGAGTTTAATTAATTAAATAAATTACTAGACACTATCGAAACTGAAGAATGAGGTCAAAGAAGACTCTAAGGATCGTCATTCTCTCCTAATTCAACAGTAAAATAATTATAACGTCAGAAAAATAAAATTTAATCAAAAACACAAGAACCGGGCTCAAAAGAGGATACCCGAGGTCAAAAGATTAAGATCCGAGACTAAAATCAAATACACCATTGAGAGTTTAATTTATTAGGAGAGATTATCAAAGATAAGGGCATGACATACGAACATATAAAACAGCATGATCCACTACAACAATAATTTTTTTAAAAAAAAAATCAGATTCGGGCCCAAAAGATAGGTTACTAGGCTCAAAATATGAAGAACCGGGCTCAAAACACTGATAACCGGGCCCAAAATTAAATACCAGACACTATCGAAACTGATGAATGAGGTCAAAGAAGACTCTAAGGATCGCTAACTGTATGGGATCCATTTCGCACGACTCTCCCTGAACACCACGGGAGGGGTCCTGCCGAATTCCAGACTTAAATGGTTATCAGTCTTTTGGGCCCGAGATTCCATTATTTGATCCTGGTTACCTGTCTTTTGAGCCCGGGTAGGAATATTGTGAGCCCGGGATCCTATGTTTTACGCCTACTTAGCTGTCTTTTAAGCCCGGGTTTTAATATTTTGAGCCCGGTACTTATGTTTTCTATTAAAATTTTCTTTTTCACTCTTTTTAATTATTTTTCCTGCACCGCCGGATAGTTCCCTCACATGGTGACTATCATTTGGTTTTGGAACCCGCATCCGAAAGCGAGTCCAAGAGACCAAGTGCATAATTCCTAAGGGCATTAAGTGTGTGGAGTAAACTCCGAGTTGTGAATTAGCTTCGTATGGCTAGTTGTATGGGATCCATTTCGCACAACTCTCCATGAATACCACGGTAAATATTACCACACGGGCTCAAAAGACAGGTAACCGGGCTCAACAGATGGAATCTCGGGC
Organism: Dipteronia sinensis; assembly: GCA_033220585.1. NCBI lineage: Eukaryota > Viridiplantae > Streptophyta > Magnoliopsida > Sapindales > Sapindaceae > Dipteronia > Dipteronia sinensis. The sequence continues at coordinate 11,494,158 of CM065642.1, forward strand.
TCAAAAATAGATAACCGGGCCCAAAATATAAAGAACCGGGCTTAAAAGATGAATACCCGGGCTTGGAGACGGTTATCAGTCCTTTGAGCCCGGGATTCCATTTTTTGAGCCCGGTTACCTGTCTTTTGAGCCCGGTTACCTGTCTTTTGAGCCCGAGTGGTAATATTTTGAGCCTGATTACCTATCTTTTGTGCTCGGGTTTTAATATTTTGAGTCTGGTACTTGTGTTTTCTATTAAAATTTTCTTTTCCGCCGTTTTTAATTTTTTTCCTGCACCACTGGATAGTTCCCACATGTGGTGACTGTCATTTGGTTTTCGAACCCAAATCTGAAAGCGAGTCCAAAAGACTAGGTGCATAACTCATAAGGACATTAAATCTGTGGAGTAAACTCTGAGTTGTGAGTTAGCTTCGGATTGCTAATTGTAATGGATCCTTTTGCCCAAAGAGCATGACATACCGATATATAAACAAGCATGATCCAGTAAAATAATATAAAATATGGTTGGTCGATGCAGTTACAAAATCTCGGGCTCAAAAGATTAATATCCGGACCGAAAGGATTGATTGCCGGGCTCAGAAGATGAAGAATCGGGATTAAAATGAGATACCCCCATGAGAGTCTACTTCAATTAGGAGACATTATCCAAAATTTAGGCATTACATACAAATATATAAACAAGCATCCACTACAACAATAATAATAATCATAAAAACAATTGAACACATAAAGAATCCCGGGGCTGGAAAGATCAATACCCGGGCTTAAAAGATTGATTTCCAGACTCAAAATTATATACCCGCATTTAGAGTCTAATTAAATGAGACTCCAAAATAAGAGCATGACATTCAAATATCTAAATAAGAATGATCCACTACAATAATAATAATGATAATTCAACACATAGAATCCCTGTCTCAAAAGATTAATACCCGAACTTAAAAGATTGATTCCCGGGCTGAAAAGATTAAGAACTGGGCCTAAACTCAAATACCCCTCCACATGATAACAGCTATTCTATACCAAAACCGACCTCTGTTAATCCAAACATCATCCACCCTTACTAAGGACATCTTTAACAACTTGAACAGTCTGACCCTTGCTATTACTGTTTATTCTTACGCGGATCCACGTATTGTGGTCCGGGAACCGCCAGTATTTGTCGTTAGGATCCTTAGGCATCTGATTACAAACAAAACAAAGAAGAGTCAAAATCAGGAGGAGACTTGAAGTCAGCCTTGATGATTAGTATGATTAGTATTACAAACAATGTTGACAGCAAAATAAATTATGATTAGTATGAATAAATTATAATTAGTATGAATAAAATATAATTAGTATAATTCTGATGTGTTGTAGATTGTCTCAATGATTCCATTTGTACGACAATCACACAAAATGGGGCTTTGGATATTTCACAAAAGCATACAAAGTTGTGGTGGTTAAAGCAAACTCAATTATTTTGAAAAGGAGGAAAATAGAAAAAACAAACATTATATTGTTCACAGGACATATAAATTGCAGATACTATACAAGACAAACATTATGCGGGATCCCACACCAAAGGATAGCCACCTCATGTGGGAACCCTCCAAAGATGTCAGAAAAATAATTAAAAGACCGGGCTCAAAAGATTAATACCCGGGCTCAAAAGATTGATTCCCAGGCTTAAGAGATTAAGAACCGGGCCTAAATTCAAATACCAATATTGAGAGTTTAATTAAATTAGGAGACCTTATCCAAAATATGGGCATCACTCACCATGACATACCAATATCTAAACAAACATGATCCGATCCACTAAAAAAAACATTCAACACAAATACATAATCTCGGGCTCAAAATATCAATACCCGGGCCTAAAAGAATGATTCCCAGGCCCAAAAGTTTAATTCTCGGGCCTAAAAGTTTTCCCTAATGATGACATCTTAATTAAATAGTAGACATTATCAATAAATAAGTGCACCCATGATATACGAATATCTAGACAAGCATGATCCCCCATTATCCAATACAATAATTAAAAAAAAAAGCTTGGTTGATGAATATACAGAATCTCGGGCTTAAAAGATTAATTCCAGCCTAAAATATTAAAAACCGGGCCTAAACAATTGATTACAGGCTCAAAAGATTACGAACCGGGCCTAAAAGATTGACTCCCCAGCTCAAAAGATTAACACCGACCTCAAAACTAGCTCAATACTCCATCAGAACTATTCACTAGCTCATGCAAGACACTAGTTGACTAGAACTTCAGCCTAAATCAAAATTACATGAACCATCATGTCAGGTTATTAGTCAAAACTGACGTAAAAATAGGATTCCTCAAAGGAAACAACCACTACACAGTAGCGGATTTCGCAAAACAAAAGCATCAATAAGCATCTCATCTATCTCAATCAAAAGTTCTATTTTTTTATCAATTTCTCATTCAAATTTATGTTTCTAAATTCATCAGCATTGTACACATAAACAAACAAAAAACTGAAAATTACATTTCTATAGAGTGTGATGATTTCAAAAACAAAACAAACACAAAATTAGTGTGTGTAGAGTATATAGTAATGGAAGCTTGTGTAAATTTGGCTTTTTGTGTAAGGTGTGCCGTGAAAGAAAGATATGACACCCAATTTGTCAAAAGCAGCCACGGTGATAAAATCTGTCTACTTTGGGCCTGAAAAGAAGAGAATCTTATCCCAAAATAACATAAAATAAAATAAAGAATGAACACAGTATGCAACTGGTGTTTCACATTCAAGAAGAAGAAAGAAAATGTTGACAGAAAGTAGAAAGCATTCATTGCTTTAAAACAGCAGCATGGATCAAAAGCCCTACATGAAAATTCTGATGAAAGAAATAAAAGCAGAGAAAGAGACTCAAATGGAGTAATAGATCAACCCAATTATGCAGAAGAGGTGCCATTTTACGAAAATCAACCTGTGTCTAACAAGTAATAATGTTATAGGAAGGCAGTGAAATAGTTGATAAACATATACTTTGCTCTGTCGTTGCCTTTCTATTAAAAACCTTTGCTTTGCTCCACGAGAGAACAAACATATATAATGAAAGAAACAATACCTAGTAACGACTAGCATTCTCAAATTGGGACAAACTCAAAACTTCACCACTACCTACAAATATAAATTCTGTATGGTAACTCAAGTAAAGCCATCATAAACTACTTCAATCAGCTCAACCTCACTTCACATGTTTAATGTTCAACCAAGTTGGAAGCCAGCTAAACAATGAGAACCAATCAATATTTACCCATGACGGCACAGGTAGACACCATGTATGTATGCACACAGATACACACACAAACAGACAAAGTGTTAATTAAGTGTACATACAGAGTACTTCAAATTCAAAAACTGTACAATTGAAAAACATATGAAGACCAATCTCTGTGCACACCAAGGTGAGAGGCATATATTTAGAAGATGATTCTGCATAATTATAATTCCTTTTGACTTCATATCTTACACCTTATGCATCTTGAAATCTTAATGTCTATCCCCAGGCATTCACTTTCTAATATACTTATTTGCATAAAGTTCTTATATGTCATGCTATAGCCCTTGTATTGTTTCTTTTACATATTCTACCATATAGATCACAATCTTCTCAAAAGATAATACTAATGTTTACACGAAACCGAATCAAAGAGGTCACTCTAAATAGCGGTTAGATTCAGACAAGTTAAAAGTGCCTGAAAAGTATTATTGCATATATCACAAACATGTAGATAAATAAGCATAACCATACTTACAAGTTGTACAATTAACATTGATACGACTCCACAACTAAATAGAACAATCTTCCAGAGACCAGGGTCGCAAATAACATTCACTATAAATAATTAAATATACACACTAATCAACATAAACATTTACATTTACAATAAGGCAACATCAGCATGGGTTGGGCGTAACCCAAATAGGTGGAGGCCATTGTAACCGGCAATGCAGATTTCGCAAAACAAAAGCATCATTAAGCATCTCATCTATCTCAATCAAAAGTTCTATTTTTTATCAATTTCTCATTCAAATTTATGTTTCTAAATTCATCAGCATTGTACACATGAACAAACAAAAAACTGAAAATTACATTTCTATAGGGTGTGATGATTTCAGAAACAAAACAAACACAAAATTACACAAAGAGCAAGTCAGATAACATTAAAACAAAGCATGACAGAAAATCAATAACAAAAAAACATACCTTTACAGGAATCGAAGAATTAGGTTAGGTTTGGTTTGAGAAAAAATCTCCTTTCCGGCGAAAAATCGAAGAATGGAACGAAGAAATCCCCTGCAAACGTGCGTCTTCTCTCTGGTTTGAGAAAAAATGCGAAAAATCGAAGAATGGAACGAAGAAATCCCTTCAAACGTGTGTCTTCTCTCTGGTTTGAGAAAAAATCCCCATTCTGACGAAAAATCTAAGAATGGAACGAAGAAATCCCCTTCAACGTCTTCTCTCTGGTTGTTTTTTTTTTTCTATTTGCTTGTCTTTTCTTTTTGAAATATTTTTGTTTAAATTTTGGGAAAGTTGTCGGGTAATTTGGTATTATCGCATTAAATGATGTAAATGAGAGAAAAAAAATTTAAGGGTAATACGGTAAAATCAACTCTAAAAGGAACAAAAACACAAAAAATTCAAATATGGGTTATTTTTAGTTTTTGAAAACGATGACCATTTATACAAGTACTCCTTAAAATTAATATTTAATAAGATACAAATTTAATATTTAATATAATAAACCAACATTCACTAAAAAAACAAACTAAGACACTTTAATTGAAAAAAAAAATCCTCATTCATAAACAGAGAAAGATTAATACTTTTTTTTTTCCAACACCTTCCATCCCGAGAACAAATTTCTGTAGTTGATTTTTCTACAAAAACAAACACACAAATATATCAAGAGTAAGCATAAAAGAAAACAAATCTTGAAAGAAAAAAAGTGAAACATTCTTCAAAAACCTTTTTTTTTCTTCTTTGTCCCCATAAAGAATATAGAGATAGGAGTAAATTTGAGGGTTTGTATTGTCTTCTAGACAAGAGAAATGTGAAATAAAGCAGTGAAACAGAAAAGCGATGTATATATGTGAAGAGAGACGCTGAAAAGTGTTTTGAAAAGAGAAGATATGTGAGATGGAGAAGAAAAAGGATGTGTGATTAAATAGAGTGAGACTGTGAGAGTAGAAGACGGTAGAGGGAGATTGTGTGATTCGGCTATCCGGGTGAGGGTAAATTTGGAAGTTTAGTAAAAAGGAGAAATATTAAAGAGAGAGAGAGAAATGAATCTTTAGATAGATAAAATGATAATGTTTTTTTTGGGCAAATTGCATTGGAACTCTTGAGATTTGGATAAGTTACACTTAGATGAAAATATTATTTTATTACATACTAGCACCCTCAAAACTAAAATTTGACTTTAAAAATATCTAAAATACCCCTAGTTATATTATTTTATACTTTATTTTTTTATCTTTTAACCAAAATCTTTATAAACTTTAATAAAAATAAAAAAATTAAATAAAAAATATGATTCATTAAAAAAATAAATAGTTAAAAAAATAAATAAATAAATAGTTTTAAAAAATAAATTAATTAATAATTAAAAAAATAAATAAATAAATAGTTTTAAAAAATCAAATAAATAAATATTTTAAAAAATTAAATAAATAAATAGTTTCAAAAAATAAATAAATAAATGAAAAAAATTAAAACATTAATTTTTTTAAAGATATCCATTAATAGGGACAAGAAAAGCTCTAAATATCCAAACTTATTTATTTTTATTTATTTTTAAAAAAAAATTAGAATATTTAATTTTTTTTATTTTAATGAATCATATTTTGTATTTAATCTTTTTTTATTAAAGTTTATAAGGTTTTTGGTTAAAAGATAAAAAAATAAAGCATAAAATAATATAAATAGGGGCATTTTAGGTATTTTTAAAGTCAAATTTAAGTTTTGAGGGTGGTAATGTATAATAAAGAAATTTTTCCATATAAGTGTAACTTGCCCAAACCTCAAGGGGGTCAGTGCAATTTACCCCTTTTTTTTTTGATAATGATAAATGTTTGTTATATATAAAAAAAAAAAACCGATTTTTTATTGATAGACCAGGTTGATGAGAAGGTGGGTAGGAATTAATTAGATTGCAGGTCAAGATATTCAAATGAAAATAACAATATTCACCTACTTTGTACTCTATAATTCACTCCAACAAATTTCGAATTTAAACAACACAACCACCACCATTTCTTCAAACTCATGGCATTGGATTTCAAGAAATGTCTTTCCTTATATATGTTATCTTAAACACAGTTGTGTATTTGTTGTACAATTCAGAAGACACAAACAAGAGGAAAAAGATGGAATTCACGTTTACACTCTTAAATCTTCAGAAAAGCTGTTATATCAAAAAAAAATTCACTTAAATTACATGTATAGAAGACAAAAAACAAATTTAATGAAAAAATTGTTTTGTAGTTCCAACTTCCAACCATATATATCATGCATCATGCTTTATAGAGTGGGAAATATGGTTTTTTTTTTCTCATAGGGTTTAAAAGATATCACATTGAATCGAATCTATGAGAAAAAGATAATTTCAAACTATTATAGGGAATTTTTTCTCTTGAGATGTGTTCCTTCTTGGACAATCAGATTCCATCACATCCCAAGACAATAATATATCATGAACAGGTGACATAATTTGTTTTCTACTTATAATATGTATACAAGATTATTATGCGATCCTTATGTTTAGTGAAACACAATAATTACACAAATAATAGCATGAACCTGAAATTTCCATTTATTGTCACTAAATGGAAAAATAACAACATACATATATCAATATTACATTCTTAAACTTAAAAATCAACTTGCATCAAACATGTCAAGAGAATTCGGTGGCACTAAGGGGTCTCCGAAAATGGCAGCATCAATACCGTTATCACCCACATAATGTTGTAGCTACTTTTTAGAATCGGAGGATCGTTGATACAAGCAATCGGTACAGCTGAACATGAATCCAAATGTAGTATTACATTCTAAAACTTAAAAATCAACTTAAACCAGACAGCTTAGGAGAATACATGATTTCAATTTAATAACATAATTGATATCCCCGCAAATTGAGAATTCACACATTTTTTCAGCTTAAGATCTTTTATTGTACAGAAATTTTTCTAATCTAAACTACTTGTAAATAAGACTCCGTATTTAAAAATAATGAAAGTGTAATAAATAAAAGAAATAAATTACGGTCATTGATTATATATATCAAAAAATCTATACAAATTAGAATAAATATCAGTTTGGTAGAGGTTTTAAATTCGTACTTATAACCATTTAATTACCATCCTTTATATCTAACGAGAAACCAAAAAAAAGAAAAAAATCAAAATTTTCATTGAAAATCTTTAATTGGACAAAAAAGTAAATGAAAATGGTCGTTGAATACAGAGTCAAGACTCAAAAGAATCAACAATTTTTTCTTTGACTGATCTGTTGTAGCAGCAGCAGCCTACAGCTTACCTCAAAAATACAAATTACCCTTGCTAAAAATGTTTGAAAAACGAGTGGAGATAATGAATGGTCCAGTGTTTCAGAGTCTGTTTGCGGGTAGGTAGAGTTGTACTATAGTGTGTGCATCTTTTTGAGCAATTTACATTACAAATTGAGAAGTTTTTGAGAATTTTAGAATATTTAAAATTAATTTTATTTACATATAAATTTTTTAATGAATTAAATGATAGCTTTTAATTAATAAAAATAACTTATCCCGTATGTACGATGCTTTGATTTACACTTTGGTAGCATTTAACTATCGACCATTTTGACTAATGGCAAGGACTGTAAATATCAATTATTGATAAAAAAAAATTCTAGGTTTTCAACCTCAAGGTTTGTTCAGTGCAATTTGCTATTAAATGAAAGTAACAACTTTCACCTATTTTTATACTTCCTGTAATTCACAAATTCACCTACCTTTGTACTCTATAATTCACTCCAACAAGCAAGCCAATAAATAATAAAAGAGATATTAAGATTTTAGTCCCTCTAGTTAGCGTTAATCCAGGTTTTGTCCACTAGTTTTTGGACTTACTAACTTTAGTCCATTTAGTCTCTGATAATACTTATTTCAGTCCCTACCGTCCAATTCTGTTAGATTTGCATTGACTTCCGTTAGGTCAAAGTTAGATTGTCGTTTATTTTAGTCCACTAGTTTTTGAAAATTACTAACTTTAGTCCACTAGTTTTTGGAATTACTAACTTTAGTCCACTGGTTCTCTGATTTTCGTTGACTTCCGTTAGATTTAACGAAGACCGTTATCAGTGGACTAAAGTTAGTAATTCCAAAAACTAGTAGACCAAACCAAAATTAACGCTAATTAGAGGGACTAAAATCTTAATATCCCATGATAAAATGATAAAATGATAAAAATGAATATTTTTTTATTTACCAGCAATCTAACAATTTTTTTATTCTACTGCACTTCTGGGTTCTGGGTTCTGGCAATTGGCAAACCATGAAAGTTGCATCTCATTCTTAAGAAAATTATATATTTAAATGGCTAAAAAAATAAAACAATAAAGTCTTTAATTAATGGAATAGGGATCTTAATTGGTTCATTTCCTCACAACATTAAATTTAATTAATGTCCTTATTTAGAAAACTAGAGATCGTGAGTTTCATGAAACAATTTGGGTTTTGTATGTTCAAAGATCTTCAAAGATGCTGTTAAAATTTTGCTTGCAGCCTGGCTGCAGTTGCCAGATGTGCTTTTGCTCTACAAAGTTTCAACTTGAGTCCGGACACTTTGACCGTAACTACTCTCTCTTCTCTCTTGTGCTCTTCAACTATTTTTATTTTATTTAAATAATGTCTTAATTATTGCAATAAATATTTTACTAGCTAGATACATTTAACTGTTAATTAAATGTTTTAGATTTGATATTTTGAGACAATCAGATGGTTATTATTGGATCGGATTTGGATTCTCTCCTCACGTTATATTGTTATTATTTGAATCAATAAACTTGATTAATTCTATTTTTATAAAGTAAAACCATATAAATTAATAAAAATAATCCAAATATTTACTATATAAGACACGTGTCAATAGATTATAGAAGACAATATGATACATCTTGTCTATATCCTTTGTAGGAACCGTATCAGTTAATAGTTCAATTGAATCAAAGAGTAAATCAACCTTTTACAATACTTTGATTTACAATTTGATCACTTTTAATTGTTGACCATGTTTAAGTGACGGCCGTAAATGTGATTATCAATTATTGATAAAAAAAACTTCTAGATATAAGAGCCCGAACCTCAGGGTTGCAATTTGCTCTTAAATGAAAGTAACAACTTTCACTGACTTTTGTGCTATAATTCTCAAATTCACCTACCTTTGTACTCTATAATTCACTCCAACAAGCAAGCCAATAAATGATAAAATGAATAGTTTTTTTATTTACCAACAATCTAACCGGTTTTTTTATTCTACTACACTTCTCGGTTCTGGCAAATCATGCAGGTTGCATCTCATTCGTAAGAAAATTATATACCTAAATGGCTAAAAAAATATAACAATCAAATCATTAAATAACATAATAGGGATCTTAATTGGTTCATTTCCTCACAACATTAAATTCAATTATTGTCCTTGTTTAGAAAACTAGAGATCGTGAGTTTCATGAAACAATTTTGAGGATTTTAAAATTAAACTAACCAAGGTGTGTTTTGTACTTTCGTATGTGTCACTGTTCAAAGATTTCCAAAGATACTACTCAACGAAAAACGTTTGTCAATACCCCAAATACTGAATGGGAGTGTATCATGTTGTATTTTTTCTTTTACCGTTTACATTTATTTTACAAATTGGACAATGTATTACACCCTATTAATGGGATCAGTATTTTAGATACTTACTAACCGACTGAATTTTCAAAGATGCTGTTAAAATTTTGATTGCAGCCTGACCGTTGCCAGATGTGCTTTTGCTCTACAAAGTTTCAAGTTTCAACTTTGAGTCCGGACACTTTGACCAAAACTCCTCTCTTTCTGTTCTCTTCTCTACTGTGCTCTTCAACTTAAAAAATAATAATAATAATGCCTTAATTATTGCGATATCGAAGAAGAAATAGTCCCACTTTGCAGGTTTTCTAATATACAGTTTGAATTTCTTGTTCTGCTACATTAATTCTTACAAAGTGTATCATTTTTATTTTGTGTCATATTTCTGTAACCTGAAATGAAACGTTATTATTATTTGATATTTTGAGACAATCAAATAGTAATGTTAGGTTTTTCAGATTTCTTTTTAAATGGTGTTTGACATCTGAAGTGTCAACATTTTATAAATCATAAAATTATATGGTGAATGATGTGATGTTGACATTTCACGTGCTAACACCATTTGGAAAGGAATTTGAAAAAAAAAACAAAAAATCTAACATTCCTCTCTTATATTACCCTTATCTATATCAATGGACTTGATTAATTCTATTTTTTATAGAGTAAAAACATAAAAATTATTAAAAATAATTCAAACATTTGCTATATTAGACATGTATCAATAGATTATAAAGACGAGGACAATGTGATATATCATGCATGTATCCATCATAGGATCCACATCGGTTAATAGTTCAATTGAATCAAAGAGTAAATCAACCTTCCAAGAGATGAGATCAATAATGTAAGCACAGTTAATAAAGTGTCCATATATACTCTGCAAATACTGTAATGATATAAAAATACACAAATTTGATAGGAGATCTCAAAATTAGAGAAAATAAAACTAAAGCTTCCCGGCAGATATTTTTTCATTAATATTAATTAATTATAATTAATAAATAAGCGGTGCTAATAAACAAATTAACAAGTTAATTGGGTCTCCATTAATTTAACCACTCATATTTGGATTATAGTTTGTGACGATGCATTAGCAAATCTCACACACCATTACTTAAAAATAAAATAAATAAATAACCTTTACTCGACATTTTTATTCTTCTTGAAAGCCTGATCTCTATTTCAGCTTTTTTGTGAAAAGTGAATTTATTGTTACAGCTTTTTGACTGTAAAAGAAAAAAAAAACAGGAGAAAATTTGGTTTCAAAAGTTGAATTTATTTTCTGTCCGTCTCTCTCACAAGAATTACATTTTTAAAGAATTTATTTCAGAATCACGTGAACAAAGCCACAAAGGTAAGAGAGAGAGAGAGAGAGATGCTTTTAACTTATGAGTTGTTGTTGTCTATTGTCATACATATATGATATAGCCATATAAGCAGCAACTTTTTGGTCAGCAATCACATGCAACCATTTCTTCAAACTCATGGCATTGGATTTCAAAAAATGTCTTTCCTTATATATATATATATATATATATATGTTATCTTAAACATAGTTGTGTAATTGTAGTACAATTATAAAAGCTGTTGCATACACAAATTTAACTTAAATTACATGTATAGTAGACAAAAAAATACTTAATGAAAAAACTGTTTTGTAGTTCCAACCATATATATATATATATCATTGCATCTTTATAGAGTGGGAAATATGTTTTTTCTAATAGGGTTAAAAGATCTCACGTTGAATTCAAATTATGAGAAAAAGATAATTTCAAATTATATATTATAGGGAATTTATTCTCTTGAGATGTTCCTTCTTGGCCAATCAGGTTCCATCACACCCAAACTCCAAAGACTATTAATATATCATGAACAGGTGACATAATTTGTTTTCTACTTATAATATGTATACAAGATTATTACGCAATCCTTATGTTTAGTGAAACACAATAATTACACAAATAATAGCATGAACCTGAAATTTCCATTTATTGTCACTAAATGGAAAAATAACAACGTACATTCTTAAATTTAAAAATCAACTTCCATCAAACATGTCAAGAGAATTCGGTGGCACTAAGGTTGCGTTTGGTACGGGGATGAGACTGGACTGGACATGACTGGACAGTTGTTCCATGACGTGTTTGGAATGTATGAGACAGGACTGTGGACTGTACTGTTATACGTTTGGTATGGCTGGGACATGACGGGATAAGAGATTCAAATGACCAGAGTGCCCTCCTTGTTTTGTCTAATATTAAACAATATATTAAACAATTTTTATATATCGTATTTAACAATATTAATTAAATATTGTAATTGAAATATATTATAATATTTAACAAAAATAAAAGGGTTCAAATGACCTCTTGTTTTCAATTACAATATTATTATATTTTACACAAATAGTAATATTGTAATTGAAATATATTATAATTATTTAATAATATTATATAATAATATATTACATATAAGATATATATAATATTAAATATTTGTACATATAAAAAATATAATATTATATATATATATATATTATAATATATGTATATATATTAATAATATATATTGTATATTATATATATATATATATATGTATCCTATATATATAATAATATAATATATATGATATATATTATTAAAATATATATAATATATATTAAATATATATATAATATATTAAATATCTTATTATATATAATAATATTTAAAAATATCTATATTATAATTACATATATAATATTATATATATTATAAAATTAAATATAATAATATATAATATATTAAATATATTATTATTATATATAATAATATATATAAATTATAATTACATATATAATATTATATATATTATAAAATTATATATAATAATATATAATATATTAAATATATTATTATTATAAATTAATATTTAATATATAATTTTATAATATATATAATATTATATATGTAATTATACATATTATATATATAATAATATATACACATTATATATATAATAATATATATAGGATATATATATATAATAATAATAATATATAATGTATTTTATATATATATATAATGTATTATATATAATATATATAATATATATTAATATATAACATAATATATATATATATATATTATACAATAATTTTCACATAAGTGCGTACTGATAGAATTATATAAAAACATTGAATGTGAGCTACTTATTTTACATATTTTGACTTGACATGTATGCACTTGTCAAAACTCTTTTATAAATGAGTGGCTCACATTCAATGTCCTTATATAATTCTATCAGTGCGCACTGACAGGAAAATGACTGATATATTATATATGATATATATCCTATATATATATTATTATATAATATATATATATATAAATTATAATTACATATAATATATATATATATATATATAATATATATATATATATATATATATATATTATAAACTAAATCATATATATATATTATATATATATATGATTTAGTTTATAATATATATATATATATATTATATGTAATTATAATTTATATATATATATATTAATAATAATATATATATAATATAATATATTGGATATGTTTGTAATTATTTGAACACTTAAAGGATAAATTGGTCTTTTTGACAATTGTCCTATGCCATGGGACAAGTTGTCCTAGGGTCTTGGGTGAGACAATTTTTTGTGATTTTTATCCCACTTTGTCCCGTCATGTCTCATGCTAAGGTCGCGCCAAACGTGGGACAATAACAAGTTGTCCCACCTTGTCCCGTCCTGTCCCGCGTACCAAACACATCAATGCAGTATTACATTCTAGAACTTAAAAATCAACTTATATCAGACAGTTTAGGAGAATTCATGATTTGAACTTAATAACATAATTGAGATCCCCATGAATTGAGAACTCGAACATTTTTTTGAATCATGATCCTTTATTGTGCCAAAAATTTTCTTAATCTAAAATATTTGTAAATAAGATTCTGTATTTAAAAATAATGAAATTTTAAAAAAAATTACTGCTATTGATTATACGTATCAAAAGATCTATATAGATCATAACAAATATAAGCTCCTCAAATGATTTAAATTCGTATTTATATCCATTTAATTACAACACAAGACCCAAACGGCCAAACCTTTATATCTCGCTAGCAAAAAAAAAAAATCGAAAACCAATTTCATAGAAAATTTTTATTTGTACAAAAAAGTAAATGAAAATAGTTGAATTCAGAGTCAAAACTCAAAAGGTTCAAACAACTTTTTCTGTTGTTGCAGGACTGTTGAATTCAGCAGCTTTTTCTGCTCTTGAAAGTAGTTGAAAACTCTAAAAGGTTCAAACTCAAAAGGTTCAAAAAAGTAAATGAAAATGGTTGAATTCAGCTTGATCTGTTGTTGCAGCAGCTTTTGCTTTGATTGATCCATTGTTTCAGTGTAACAAGTTTCACTTACTTTTGTACTTCCTCTAATTCACAAATTCACCTACCTTAGTACTTTATAATTCACTCCAACAAGCAGGCCAATAAATGATAAAATGAAAAGATTTTTATTTGCCAGCAATCTAACAAGTTTTTTATTCTACTACACTTCTGGGTTCGGGCAAACTATGAAAGTTGCATCTCATTCTTAAGAAAATTATATACTTAAATGGCTAAAAAAAATATAACAATAAAATCATTAATTAACATAATAGGGATCTTAATTGGGTCATTTAATCATTTCCTCACAACATTAAATTTAATTATTGTCGTTGTTTAGAAAACCAGAGATTGTGAGTTTCATGATTTTGAGGATTTTAAGGCTCTTGTCATGCGGCTGTTTTTCAGTCCGTTTTCGTTTTTATTTTTCAAAAACAATTTCGAATTTACGTTCGTTGACCGTTTTTCATTTTATTTTCAAAAATAAAAAAATGAAAAACAAAACTAGTGTTAACAATAAAATATTTGAAAAACATAAAATACTTGTTTTTCGTTTTCGTTTTCGTGTTTCAAAAAAATTTCCAGAAAAATTATTTTTGTTTTCTTTTTTTTCTGCTCAACGTGAGTTCTTCATCGGCTGTTATTCTCTTCCCATCACCATCACCATCTTCATCATTTTCCATAACCCCACCACCATCTATCTCCAATCACCAAACCCTAACCCTCAAATCAAACCAAAAAAATTATTCAAACACCCATTAAAACCCAGAAAATCAAATCAAACCCATCCCAGATCCAATTTGGGATCTACACCAAATCCAAAAAACAAAAAAAAACCTCACTTTTTTATACTTTTTTCTTCTTCTTCTTCGACAATGTTCTCTGTCACTGTTCTTCTTCTTCACATCTTCTTCTTCTGCTTCTCTTCTTCTTCTTCGTTACTATTCTTCAGCCAAAATCCCAAATTCAAGACAAATTCTCCAAATCAATAAAGCCAATCTGCTCAAATCACCTTTAAAGATATATTCAAGAATAAGTGATTACAACTATAAATCTATTTTCTATCTTACATGAACAAAAAAATTATAAAATTACAATGGAAAATCAAGTGTCGTCGGTTTTTTTTTTTGTTTTTTAATTTTGTTGTAAAAGGTCTGAGAAGATTTTTCAAAGAGAAAATGTAGAAAAAAAGAAGAGAAGATTTTCTGGGTGGAAGGTCGAATGAAGGAACATCATCTGGAAGATGAGAGAAGAGATAAGGAAGAAATAAGGAACAACAAAATTTAAAATTGGGATATAATAATAATAATAATAATAATAATAATAAAATCCTCTAGTTTGATATATCGATCAAAAATTCAAAATACACCCTCTAATTTATTTCATTTCCAATAGAATTTTTTTTTTAAAATCACAATAGAAAAATACACCTCTAATAATAATAAACTTATTTGACTCATTTTTTACTCAAATTAAAAAAATCACAATAGAAACAATAACAGAAAAATTACAATTTTTTATATTCTTCAGTTAACTTACCAGACGCGTTTTTTCCGTTTTCATTTTCAGAATCCAGCTTTCATTATATGCTACCAGACGCGTTTTTCAGATTTCGAAATTGAAACCAAAAACATTGTTTTCATTTTCATTTTCAAAAAACAGCCACTGAAAAACGCTTACAGGACGGACCCTAATATTAAACTAACCAATGTACGTGTCACTGTTAAAATTAGAATTTCAACATGCTATTAAAATTAGAATTTCAACATGCTATTAAAATTAGAAAAATATTCAGGTACTGACCGATCAGTACTTGAAATACTGATCCTACCAATGTGAGTGTAACACGTGGTTTTTTTTTTTACTTTTTATATTTATCTCATAAATTGGACCACGTGCTACACTCTTATTAATGAGGTCAGTATTTTGGGTACTGACCAAATTACCCGATCATTGTTCTTAAAATTATATCACTAGTCAAATATTTTCAAAGATGTTGTTAACATTTTGAATGCAGTCTGGCTGTTGCCAGATATGCTTTTGCTGTACAAAGTTTCAAGTTTCAACTGAGTCCGGACACTTGACCAAAACTTCTCTCCTTCTGTTCTCTTCTGTTATTTATTTGATTCTTGACAACTCTCTCTCTCTCTCTCTCTCTCTCTCTCTCCTTTCACTCTATTTATACATCCCCATTTCTTGATTTCTTCTACTCTCTTTTGTTCATATAAAATTTCTATGGCCGTCAACTCTTTATCTCTCTCCCTCTATTCCTTCATCGACTACGGTGGTTTGCTCCACCCGTTCGGTATCGTCGATGTGGCTTTTCGATTCATCGACTGGCTTCTTGACTCTGGTTGGTCTCTTTGGCTGTTCGGCAGGTCAGTTGCATTTCTTATTTTCTTTTATTTGTGCTAATGTGTGTGTATATTTATATATATATATATATACTGGAAATGGTGAGAAATGTCACTTTTTTAGAGGTGTGTTGCACCCACGCCACTGCTTTAATAAGTTATGTTTAAAAGGCACCTATTATGGTGAACTACCAAAATTGCCCTTAAATAATCAGTTTTTTATTCTGTTGTACTTTCATCTCCACACTTCTAACACTGAACTCATCTATCTCTCTCTCTCTCTACAATAAAATTGTCTGAAAAATTAAGTAACTCGGTAACTTAATTTATGAAAAATTTGTGTATAAGTCGATGAATATCTGGGTTTCCGAAACTTTTAACACTGTGTTCGAGCTTTTTGTAAAACTATTCGAGTCTTTTAAATTGTTGTCCGAGCTTTTTTCAAGGAGATTAGTTTTGTCAATTTTGAATCTCCGAGCTTTTTCATGAGACTCCGAGCTTTTTCATGAAGGCTCTGAGCTTTTTCATAAAGGCTCTGAGCTTTTTCATGAACTGCCCGAGCCTTTTGCATGAAGGCTCCGAGCTTTTTTCATGAAGGCTCCGAGCCTTTTGCATGAAGGCTCAGAGTTTTTTCACAAAAGGCTTCGAGCTTTTTCATGAATGCTCCAAGCTTTTTCATAAAGGCTCCGAGCTTTTTCATGAACTGCCTGAGCCTTTTGCATGAAGGCTCCGAGCTTTTTTCATGAAGGCTCCGAGCCTTTTGCATGAAGGCTCCGAGCTTTTTTCATGAAGGCTCCGAGCTTTTTCACAAAGGCTCCGAGCTTTTTCACAAAGGCTCCGAGCTTTTTTCATGAGACTCCGAGCTGTTTCATGAATGCTCCGAGCTTTTTCATGAACTGCCCGAGCCTTTTGCATGAAGGCTTCGAGCTTTTTCATGAAGGCTCCGAGCCTTTTCATGAACTGAAAAAAAAAAGCTCTGGGGGCGCTGCCCCTACCCCCCCCCCCCCCACCCCGCGAGCTGACCGGGAAGCTCGACCACCGCGAGCTCGGCGGGGAGCTCGACTCCCGAATGCGTCTGCGTAGCGCCACTCCGTCACCGTTCGAGTGATTGCTTGAGTTTCAACTGGACTTTCTCTCTCTACTTCACTGTAAACTGAATGAAAGAAATCTGATGTGGAACAACTATTGGGGGTATTTTTTTCGTTCACCATAATAAGTGTCTTTTAAACATAATATATTAAAGCAGTGACAATATTAAAATACCACCTCTAAAAAGTACTATTTATTTTTTGAGCCCTATATATATATATATATACTTTGCAATTGTATTACCAAAAACTGATTATTTGATACCTCTTATATGTATCCATTAAATTGCAAGTTGTAGACTGAATTTGACCCAATAACATCATCTATTATTTTACTTGCAAAAGATTTTCTTGTTATTCTTTTCTGTACACAGTGATCTTATTTTAATTGTATATTTCAAGTTTTAGTCACTAATGTGTCATATACCATTAATGATGAGTTGACTTATGGGGCTTCTTTGTTTTTTTTTATATCTAAAATCTTATAAGACCTTAATTTATTAGACATATGGATAAGTCTTATAAATTAAGATACTATGATATGTTTGTTTTTTCATTTTGGATGACTTATTACAAAAGTAAAATTGGTTAGGTTGTGTTAGGGTTTCTTCAAAATGGAGACTTTTTGGAAAATTGATTTTTAAGGTTTTATTATGTACTGATAAAATTGTAAATATATGAATTGTTATAGGACATTCGTGGAAATTTATTAAAAAAAACTCTAATGTAGCACTATTTTTAATAAGATAAATGTCAAATTTTTTTACTTTTTCTAAAAAACATATTTACCTTAAAATAAGATATAAGTTGAAAAAACAAACAAACTATTTATCTTAATTTAAGATATAAGAGACAATAAGTCTTATTGTGAAAAAAACAAACAGTCCCTAAGTGTTTTTCTTTCCCTGTTAGAAGAAAGTCACTTTGTGAATTGTTCTTCTCAAAAAAAACCAAAAAAAAATTTTGTTTGAACACGTTTTTTTTCTGTGTTGTTTTGTGACTGTGTTTGACAATTTTTTTTGGCGGTAACAGAAGAGAAATCACCGGCCAATTAATGAAGAAATCATGGGCACTACTTGACCCTGATTTTTCTGTCCAAATATACATAGGTTTGTTTGAGACAAAACCTCAAACCAGTCCCGGAAAACAGAGCAAAAAGCAGAAGAAGACCATACAGAAGAACAAAAGAAAGGGAACTTTTTGTGACTCTTAGCCATGCTTGTCAAATGAATCCTTGAAACTTCCGGTCTGTTTTCATACATCAGATGGATCAACGTGGTAGAAAACGGGCATGACAATTTGGTTATGCATATTCTTGCGCTCCATAATCTCTACAAGTTCACGTAAAAACCATTTGGAAGAAGCATAATCTTTTGAGAAAATAGCCACCTGAAATCTTTGATTGTTCAATTGCTCCTTTAAGAGTCGGCCAAATATCATCCCCTTTTTCGAGTCCGACGTCTATGAAGATTTCAATTTGTTTGTGTAAAGCTTCATAAAGATGACAAGTAAAACAATTGCGGGTGTCTTCAGTTGGTAAGGAGAAAATCTCATAATTATAAAAGGTTGACGATTATTGAAATGACATATATTTACCTTTATTTGTTAAGAATCTACCTTATTTATCTAATAATTTTAGATTGTGTTAAGAACATACGTGTAACGTGTCATTGAAATGCCAAACAAAATAACTGGTGCTATAATTCATGAGAGCTTCTCCGATTCTGCTCACTTAATTCGGTTTGTGGGTAGGTAGAGTTGTACCATTGAGTATCTTTTTGACCAATTTACAACCCCAACCGAAAAGGTTTTATGAATTCTTAAACAGAAAAATATATAAATTGATAAACTTTTAATTAATAATAATAATTTATCATTTTCAATATGTACTACGATAAAACCCCTCTAAATTAATATTCTTGGGACCCATCATTGAGTATTAATTTAGAGGGGTTATCAATTTGAAGGGTTTTATATTGTAAAATATTGATTTGTTTTAGAAAGTTTATTGAAGTCGATTTTCTTGTTTAGGGAGGGTTCATTTTCGGGATTCTTTGTTTATTCGATTTTCTACTTTAGGGAATTTCTTTTTAGGATTCCTTGTTTATGAAAGATTTATTAAGAAAGTTTCCAATTCCTTTTGGAATGTGATTACTTAGAGACCAATGATACTCAACCTATAAATAGTGAGACTAATTCTTTGGTTGTATATAATAAGAGAGATCTCAAGATATACCTAAAAATTCTATTCTTAACAACACCTAAAAATTCTCTTTTTTTTTATCTTCTTTTTTATAAGTTATAACAAGAGGACAATTCAAAAGATGAAGAATGAAGTCAAAAATATCAAACATTGTGGCTTTGTGCAAACAAACATCTTAAGTACTTTTCTAGTTCTTGATTATTATGTAATATATTTTGTATTTTTATGGAATTATTAATTTATGCAACAGTCATGGACCGAAGTTTTACACAGGGTTTCAAAAAGAAATTATTAATTATTACGATAGAGGAGTTTATTAATTTTTTACACTGGCCTAAGTCGGGACCATAATTTTTTATTAATTTAGAGAGGATATTAATTTATAGAAGATTAATTTACAGAGGTTCTATTGTAGTTTGCTTTACGATTTGTTTTGTCTTACCATAATTTTAAATTATTTTCAAAAAACATAAATTTCGCAAATTCCCAACTACCGCCTTTTAAATTGGTAAAATAACTCTTTACAAAATTTGATCAAAGAATGTTAAAGGCATTACAATGGGAGTTGTACTTGTAATATAATGATCTTCAAGATCCATTCGAAAAAAAAAATCTGAATTCCAAACATATTCTTCAAATATTCATTAAAAAACCAACATTCATTAAAAAATCAAATCACTAAATAGAAAAAAAAAAAATAACTAAACATATTTCCTTTTAAGCTTCAAGGAGAATATTTGAACGCTAAAATTTTGTTCATCCAGAGGTTCAACAAAAGTCGATCATATCTATACCGTTTTCTTGTTTCCGTGATCAAACCCTAGAAACTTTGACCATTATTAAAAAAAACTTTATTTACAGGTTAATTACCAAATTGCCATGCAATTTGACATAGGTTAAACTTTTATATATATATATAAAGTCCCTTTCTCCTCAGTGCGCACCGATATAACTTATATCCAGTGTTTAAAAATACAGGAAAAATCGGCCGCCTAGTCGCCTCCTATAAGCTAGACGGACACCGGCCGTCTAGTTTCGGCCAAATTAGGCGGTCAAGAGAAAAATCGGCCGATATGGCAGGAAAAATCGGCCGATTTGGCCAAAAAATCGGGTTAAGCGGAGTCAAACTCATTGACTCTGTCTAGTCGTTCCAAAACCCATCGTTGATGAAAGCCGTTTGGCCGGTCAATTCGTCTCCCAAAGGTCACCGCCACCGGCGAGTGGGTTGTCACCACCCCGACCAGAAGCTTCAGGAGGCAGGTGGAGAACAAAACCTAGGTGCCAGTGTCCAGATCTGACACTATGATAGCGAAAAAAGAAGAAGAAGAAAGTTTTGTTAGAATTTCAGTGAAATTAGTGACGAAATTGATTGATTTTGTTTACTTGCTTTTCCTTGTGAAGAAAACTTGGTGTTTTGGGTGTATTTATGTAGGATGTAGTGATTGAAACATGAATGTTCTGGAAAGAGAGATGGAACTGTAAGGAGGCATTGGTGAATTAGGGATTTGGTAGAAATTTGGGAAATTGGGCGAAGATGAGGAATCTAGGTCTTCTAGATTATAGTGTGGTTTATATATAGAGTCAATTGGGCCTTACAAATTAGTTAGATCTTTTATCTGAAATGTGTTTGGATAGGGTTGTGTGTAGGGCCAATTGGGCATCTACAATTTATCTTTTTATTTCAATTTTAGTAGTATAAAACATGTTGTAGATGATCACTCCTCTAGGCAGTTATTTTGTAAAAATAAAAATATAAAATAAAAAGAAAAAAATTATGGCCGCCTAGGCGCTAGACGCTGGTTACCACCCGACTAGCGCCTAGTGTTTACTAAAACACTGCTTATATCAGTGTGTTGCATGTAGACCACTGATTATGGAGAAGTTTTGACAAGTGTATACACTTTGAGTCAAAGTATGTAAATTTAATGGTTCACATCCAACGTATGGACGAAGTTATATCAGTGCGTACTGACGAAATTATATTAATGCGTACTGACTTGAAAATTTATGTATATATATAGGGTAAACTTTATAAGTAACCAAAAAATTATAAGGTTTATTGTTTTTACCTAAGATTAATATTTTTATTGTTTCTACCAAAAAATCCACTTTTTGGACAAAATTGCCCTTCTTTTTATTTTTGCCATGGTGTGTTTAATTGAGTTGTCCTGGTGTTTAATTGGTCTACCTTGGTGTGTTTAATTGGTTGCCTGATGTATTTAATTAATCTGCCTTGATGTGTTTAATTGGTGGCCTGGTGTGTTTAATTGGGTCTTCCCTAATATGTTTAATTGGATTGTCGTGGTGTGTTTAATTGGTGGTCTGATATGTTTAATTGGTCTGCCCTGATGTGTTTAATTGGATTGCCCTGATGTGTTTAATTGGATTGCCCTGGTATGTTTAATTGGTGGTCTGATGTGTTTAAAGAAATCTGGAAAAATTTCCAGATTTGAATAGATTTGGAAATTTTCCAGATTTTCTCATGCAAAAAAAAATTAAGACAATCTTTGAAGAGATCTGTATGGATTTTCAGATCTTTTCAAATAAAAAAGTAAAATAAAAAACTAAAAACTAAAAACTAAAAACCTTTGAACAAAATAAAACCATTAACCAAAATCAATTTTAATTCAAACCAAAATCCACCAACATCATCAACTGAACCACATCAGTATATCACCACCACAAATCCCATCATCATCAAACCCAGAACCAACACCACCACAACACCCAAAATCAATTCAACCAAATCCAAGATCTAGATCTCTTTTTTATATATATATAAAAAAAATTGTGGATATAGTGAAAACATCATTGGAGACGGTTGGAGACGGTTGGAGACGAGGCAGCAACCACCGGAGACGAGGTCGTCGGCACGGCTGAAGAGCGGCGGTAGTGAGAGAACAAAGAGAGAGACTGAAGAAAGAAGAGATTGAAGAGAGAAGGTGGGTTTCGTGGTGGCCGGTGTTTTCGGCAGTTGGGTTTCGCGGGAGATGGATTGAGGGTGGTGTCGGCGGCATGGAGGGAGGCGGCAGCGGTGATGGGTGTGGTGGGTTTTTTTTGTTGGTTTTCTTGGGATTGAAGAGATATACTGAGAGAGAAGAGATTGAAGAGAGATAAAGAGGAAGAGAGAGAAGAAAAAAATGTTTCTATAAGGATAATGAGAGGTATTTCAGTCTTCACAAGAGATCGCAGTATTCCCCGAAAGTGAAGCGGGGCGGGGACGGGGGAAGCACTCCCCGCCCCGATATATATATATATATATATTTATAATATAATATATAATATTTAGATTTTTAAAATTATTTAATATTAATTGTTTAAACATAAATTGTTTTTTATTTAACTAAAAAAAATTATTCATTTCCCGACTATGTTTACGTATGTTTAGATTCTAAATTTTAGACGTTGGTTGTTTTATGGAATCTTTAACGGGGAATGAGGCGGGTATGGGGAAGGCACCTCCAACGGGGAATCCCCGACCCCCGACCCGCTTCTCTTAATTCGGGGATAGGGACGGGGATGGGGACGGTTTTGAGGGGAGGGGATGGGGATGGGGATAGGGATGGAAAACCATTCCCCAACCCAGACCCGCCCCATTGCCATCTCTAGTTTTACAACCATTTATTGGTTAGAAACAATAAATTTACTAATCTTGGGTAAAAACAATAAGCATCCTAAATTTTTGACTAAAAAGACCTATTTTCTCATATATATATATATATATATTATTGAATTTGAATTTAAAGGTGAACACGCAAAGCAATTTAATTTATAAGATTAAAATTATCATTTTTTTAGATGAGTATTACGAGTCCAAAAATTAAATGACATTTTTTGAAGGTGACATTACAAGAGTATCACTCTTTTAAAAACTTATGTTTAAAATATACCTTTTATGGTGAACGGACAAAATATACCCCCAACAGTTGTTCCATGTCAGCTTTCTTTCATTTAGTTTAGTTTTATTTTTATCTTTTACTTTTCATTCAACAGTGAGACTTGAAAGAGTGGAGAGAGAAGTTACCGAGACTGTTCAGAGCATCCAACCAAGCGGATTTCGAAAGTAGACGGCTTCGACTTCATTTAAAGTTCGATTTCGATTTCGGTGAAAAACAAGGTATGTAATTTGAACGATTTGATTTTGAATACCGATTTGATTGTGTTTTGTTGGGTTATTCATTCCGTTTTGTGGGTAGTGCTTGTCCTCCGCCTGCCACTATCTTAGCAAGGACATTGGCCTGATGATTCTGTTGTCTAGGTATCTGCTCGATCTTGAACCATTTGAAACGGGTCATAAGTTCTTGGACTTTTCCGAGGTAAGCTGCTATGTTATCTCCCTTGGCCTGGTACAAACCTGTTATCTGGTTGACTACCAGTTGTGAATCACATTTAGCTAAGAGGTAACTGGCCCCAAGATCCGCAGCCACTTTCATTACTGCTAACAAAGCCTCACTCAGCTTCGTTGTTGGTGGTGCTAAACTCAAACCTGAAATAATGGCAGCATTCGATTTCCTCTGGATCGGTTAGGAATATTCCTCCCCTGCTTCCTATATGATTGGAGGCTCCATCTGTATATAGGACCCAAGTCTGCTAATCGGAGGCCAATCTGCAAGTTCTTGCTCTTTCAGAGGGATTAGGTCCGAGCTCGGGGTGGTGTCGTGGCCAGATATTGCACTGAACTCTACCACGAAATCTGCCAAAGCTTAGGCCATAATGGTAGTTCTGGCCTTATACCTGATATCGTACTAGGTGAGCTCGAGGGTCCATAGTACCAGCCTCTTGATATGTCAGGTCTTTGGAGAAACTGACATAGAGGCTGGTCAGTTACTACCGCGATTGAGTAGGCTTGGAAGTAAGGGCGGAGCTTCCTAACGATGGTCACCAAGGGAAAGGCGGGCTTCTCTAGGAGAGTATACTTCTTCTCTGACTTGGTCAGAGCACGACTTATATAATAGACAGGCCGTTGAACTTCATCTTCGTATTCTTTTACTGGCCCCACTAACGGCTGTCTTGGATACAGCCATGTACAATTGCAGCCCCTCTCCTAGTAGCGGGTTAACTAACAGTGGTGGGCTAGCAAGATATCCTTTCAGTGATTGGAAAGCTAACTCGATGTCCCGGTCCCACTTCATATTCTTCCTTTGTTTGATAGCTTTGAAGAAGGGAATGCAGTTATTAGTGGATTGCGAGATGAAACAGTTCAAGGCTGTTATCAGTCCGGTCAAGCCCTAAATCTGCTTAAGCGATGTAGGATATTCTAGATCTAAGATGGTTTGGATCTTCTCTGGGTTGGCTTTTATTCCTCTTTCGTGGACCATGAATCTGAGGAATTTTTCGGCTGTAACCCCGAAGGCACATTTAGCAGGGTTCAATCGCATCTGATTTACCCTGATTATCTGGAAAGTCTGGCGGAGGTGGTCATGGTGCTGCTCGGCTACCTAGGACTTGGTAATCATATTGTCGATGTACACCTCTATTGACTTTCCTATCAGCTCTTGAACAGCCGGTTGACTAGACGCTGGTAGGTGGCACCTGCATTCTTGAGCCCGAAGGGCATTACCATGTAGCAGTATAGGCCCTGCTCAGTTATGAAACTGGTTTTATCTTGATCAGTGGGGTGCATCATAATATGATTGTACCACGAGAATGCATCCATGAAACTTAGGAGCTTGTTACCTGCAGTCGAATCTACCAACAGGTCAATCCTTGGTAGCTAGAAGCTAGGGGTGGGCGCGGTTTGGTTTGGTTCGGTTTTGGCTAAAACCGTATTGAACCGTTATATTTTCAGTTTTTAAAAACTTGAATCCGGTTTGAACCTGTAGTGGACCACAAAACCGAATTGAACCGAACACCTTTATCTCGGTTCGGTTCGGTTCAGTTCAATTCGGTTTTGGGCCTATTGGGCTTTGAGGGTTTTTTACATTTTTTTTTCAATTTTTGTATCCTTTTTACAGCCCTATTTTTGTATTTAGACTTGGCCTTTGGGCAATTGATTTTGGGCTATTTTTTTTAACAATCCCTTACATTCAAAACACATCTAAATAGAGCACATTACTATTTAACTAATCAAATTTAGTCCAATTCAATCATAAGTACCTGCTCAATAGTTACCATTCTACCAAATTCATTTCATACATTACATAGAATGATAGAACTTCAAAATAAAATAGATCATACATAAATAATCCAACATACAATCCATTATAAAATTTGTATTTTTTTGTATTTATAGTTCGGTTCGTAGGTTCGGTTCGGTTAGGTTTTGGAAGGTCCGAAACCGAAACCAAACCATATTATATGCGGTTCATTCGGTTCGAACCGAATTGAACCAAACTCAACCTTAAAACCAAACCAAACACCATATTTCGGTTCGGTTTGGGTCGGTTCGGTTCGGTTCAATGAACCGTGCCCACCCTTACTTAGACATGACGCCAGTTCAGTTCGAACCGGTGAACCGAACCGGAACCGTTCTGAAAAAACCAGAACCAAAACCAAAAAATCCGGCTCCAGAACCGGATCGGAACCGGTACCGGGCGGTTCTGGTTCCGATTCTAAATTTTAAGGAACCGTCCGGTTCGAACCGGATGTGAACCGGTGGTTCGGTTCCGGTTCGAACCGGACGGTTCCAACATATATATATATATTTTAATATAAAACCAGATCTGAGAACTCAGTTCTCAGATCATCACCTCTCATTCATTAGTTCATCTCCCTCTCTGACTCTCCCTCTCTCTCTCTCCATCTCTCAAGCCACCACCGGTCCACCATCTTCTTCTTTCAATGGTCGGCCATCCTCGATCATCTTCTTCTTTTGGCGGTCGGCCATCATCGATCATCTTCTTTTTTCTTCTTTCTTCTTTATACTTCTTCCTTCTTTTTTCTTCTTCTTGCTGCTTGGATCGAACAAGAGAGATGGAATTGGGGTGGATTGTGTGTGTTTGAGTTTTGAATTTTGACTGGTTTGATTGGGTTTGTAGTGGTGCTTGGATCGAACGAGAGAGATGAGATTGGGGTGGATTGTGTGTGTGTTTGACAGTTTGAGTTTTGAAATTTGACTGGTTTGATTGAGTTTGTGGTGGGCTGTTTAAGTTTTGATCGGTTTGATCGGTTGTGTATTGGTGTGTGTATTGGTGTGTGTGTGTGTGTGTGTGTGTGTGTGTGTGTGTGTGTGTGTGTGTGTGTGTGTGTGTGTGTGTGTGTGTGTGTGTGTGTGTGTGTGTGTGTGTGTGTGTGTGTGAGATATACTCTAATGAAAGCTGATGTGTACTGTTGTGTGTGTGAGATCGATTATGATGAAAATTGATGAATGTAGTTAGGGATTGGAAATACAAGGTTGGAATGTTGGATTGATCAGTTGAGTTGTTTTTTTTAAAAAATAAAAAATAAAAAATAAAAACCGGTTCTGAACCGTGGAACCGGTGGAACCAGACAGGAACCGGAACCTCCCTTAGGGAGTTTTCCGGTTCCGGTTCTAGTTCCCTCAGAATCGGAACAGTCGGTTTCGAACCGTAACCGGAACCGGCTTCATGTCTACGGCCCTACTAGAAGCTATCCTTCAGGCAAGGTGCGGTTAAGATCGGTGTAATCTACGCACATGCGCCATTTCCCATTTGCTTTGATCACCATGACTACGTTGGCAATCCACTCCGGGTATTGGGATTCCCTAATGAAATTGGCCTTTAGTAGCTTGTTTACCTCTTCTTGTATCGCGATATTTCTTTCTAGGTTTAAATGCCTCATTTTCTGCTTGATTGGCTTAAAGGTGGGGTCAACAGCTAACCTGTGAGCTACCAAGATAGCAGGAATCCTCGGCATCTCCTCGTGGCTCCACGCGAAGATGTAGTTATACTTCTGAAGGAGCTCTACCATACCATTCTTCACTCATTCTTCCAGCGATGCACCTATCTTGACTACTTTGGAAGGGTCATCCCTCATGATAGGTATTTCTTCCAAATCATCTACATGGCGGCCACTAGCCCACCCTCTGTCTTCCTCTTCCCTGTCCTCCATATTTCGGACCTCTGCCACGAGTTCCTTCTCTACTGCCTCCATCGTGGCTTCAGTGAATGTATTCTCAGGGTTTTCCCCCGATAATTTCTGGTCCTGTAGGGAAGTTACCTGCGAACACTGCTTGGCAAGTGCTGCTAGGATTGGCATACACTGCGTAACACTTGCGTGTTGCCTGCTGGTCTCCTCGTACCTTGCCTACTTCGTCCCCTACCCGGAATTTCAGTACGTTATGATAGATCGATAGGACACCTTTGATGGCAGATGGAAAAGGTCTACCTAAGAATGGCATTGTAGGCAGAAGGGGTGTCGACCATAACAAAGTCTATCGTGAGATTCTGTTGGAGCGGTGTTGTTCCTATTATTACAGGATAAGATCATGGACCCTGTGGGTATCAGTGAGTCCCAGCGAACCCATAAAGAGGAGTGGTGCAGCTGTTGTAGCAGGGATTCTTCAAGTTGAATTGTTCTAAAGCACCCTTGAATAGGATGTCCATGCTGTTACCGGTATCGATCAGGACACGGTGGACCAGCCAATTTGCGATTTGCACAGTGACAACCATAGGGTCATCATATGGCTGCACGGTGTTGTATACATCCTCCTCAGTGAAGATGATCTGGGATGAAAGCGGGAGTCCTAGAGGTCCCATAGAAACACGGAGGATATCCTGGCTTACATCTAGCCTGGGTACCTTCATAGCATGGTTTTTCCTAGAGTTGTTGGTGGTTCTTGCGAATGTGAGACATCCGCTGATGGTGTGGACTACGTGGATCTGCTCCATCACGTCTTTCCCTTTTGCTTTCCTTTTCTCCTCTGTTTCTCTAATGTCAGCTTGTACTTCTTTTCCAGTGTGGATGTTATCGCGCACCTATTGGAGGAATTCTAACAGGCATCCTCCTCTCACCAGTGCTTCAATCTGGTTGCGTAAGCTATATCATTCCTAAGTGTTGTGCCCCACTTCCTCGTGGAAAATCGTAGTACTTATAACGATTCTGCTGATCGCTTGGTGCCTTCATTGGACTGGGTTTTCTGAGTAGTCCCTTGTCAGGGATGGCGAGATAGATAGTCTTGTGAGATGCGTTCAAAGGGGTGTAATGGGTGTACCCCCCTTCTTCCCTAGCTATTTGTGCTACCTCTCTGAGTGGAGGTGTAGCCTTAAGAGGAGTTCGCCTAGCTAGGTATCGGTTCCCCTGAGACTGGTAAGGTGGTGGTCGGTACGTAGATCTATTGTGAGGTCTGTTCGGGCACTTCTGTGTTGGAGCGGGCTTAAGCGCCTCTTTCTTTTAGCGCTTGGCAAATCTCATGTCGTCGTGCTCCATCTTGACTCTAAGCTGCTCATTTATCTCTACTTGCTCTAGAACCCTGTTGTAGGCCTCCTGGTACGTCTCTGAGAGATGCTTGGTGAAGGATCTAAACAGTCTGCCAGCCCATAGGTTCCTTCTGAAATTGGCTAATGGTTTCCTTCTCCACGAAGACCCTTATCTGGATTACCTCATTCTGAAACCTTTCCACGTAGGCTCTGAACGATTCACTCCCGCTCTTAGATCACGTATTGAGGTGAATGAGATCCTTGGGCCTAGGTTTGATGCTCTGGAACTGAGCACAGAAGTCAGTAGTCAATTTAGTGAATGAGTCAACACTTCCTGCTGACAGCTTTCTGAACCATGTTTTGGCATAGTCAGTTAGCGTAATATGGAACATTCTGCACATGGCCGCCCTGGTAACATTTTGGACCTTCATTTGTTGAACAAAACTCTCTAGGTGACTTAAAGGATCCTCTTTCCCAGAGTACTTGTCGGTTGGCATTTTGAATTTAGGAGGTAGCATTGCCTCCCTGATTCTTCTAGAGAGTAGGGCGTTCATCCCTCCCAAGGGATCCTTCCGGTTCTCTCGTTGCTGGCTCTTCTTTAACTCATTAATCTCTTTTACCATTCTGGCTACCTGGTCCAGAGGTGCTTGTTACCATCATTCCCGGATTCTACCTCGAAGTCTTCGTTGCCGGACCCCTAGATGCCACTGAGGCTTCGTCCCGGTTCTCCCCCTGGGAAGGCTTTCCCTGGTGCCTCTTTTGTCGCTCGCACTACCTCCCGCTGCTAGCACTACCTCCCGCCGCTGATCGAGGTTGCCTCTTAGTTGCTTCTGGTTGATGTTACCTAGAAGCAGTCGCCAGTTGGACCGAACGGAGGCGCTCCTTAGGTGGAAGGTCGATGGTGGACTTCACATGTCGAGGTTGATATCCTACAGGTTGTCCCGGAACCGGGGGGATGGCCGGAGTCTGTCATGGATTGATGGTATAGGGGTATGGGCCCGAGCCTGTCACCGACCGGTAATGGAGGTGGTGGTCCCTACCTATCAAATGGGGGTATCCTGGTACTTAGCCGACTGGTGTCTCCCTTAGTGTCTGGCACCACAGGCTGGGTGGTGCTACCCTTCGCGACCATTCGGAGGCGGATATTCTCTATAAAGGTCGTGACTTATTGGTCCAGACTGCCCGGGTTAACTGCTGGGGTGGCAAATACCTGGGGGGTAGCTCGCGTGACAACTGCTGGTGTTAGAGCGGGATTGTGACTCTTTCCCCCTTCTTTTGCTTCTGACCTTTTTGGGTTAAAGTGATGAATTGATGCCCCGACGGATTGGGCTGATCTTGAGAAAACCAGAGCCTCATTCCGGTAATACTGCAAGAAAACGGGATTTACTGGCTTTCTTTAGGGGTATGGAAACGTCCCATAGACGGCGTCAAAGAAATGTTAACGGAAAATTTCATTCGGGGAGCGAAATTCCAGTTAACAGCTTCGTCCACTACCGGTAGGTGGCAGCAGGGTGGGTACTTCGTACCGTTGTTATATTTTATATTGGAGATTGGTAAAAGAGAATGCAAAGGAATAAAATGATATGAAAGATATTATTTCATTAAATATTTATTCGCATAATACATATCAATAAACTTTTAACTTAACAATTTATATTTTCTCAATTCAAATTTTTCTTAAAATATGCAGTTAAAGTCGTTTGCCTTTTCTTTGTACTGAAACCGAACTCAATCTGATCCTTAATTTTTTGCAAAGCACCATATTGGTGTGTGTGTGTGTATATATATATATATATATATATATATATTCATTTTGTAGTAAGAAGTTATTTAATGTTACTAATGCTTGAAATGCCTCTTTTGGAGAAACACTTGGTAAAAACACGAATGTCATCTGGATCATAAACATTAGTAGGCGTATTCATTACCCCTTAAATAATTTCTTCATCAGTAGGCAATTCTATAACTATATCATTTCCACTAGAATAATTTAAAAGGTGATCAACATCTATCATATTTCTATAGTGTAGACCATAAATGACTTCACATAATCCATCAATGCCTTCATCTTCACTAATTTGTGGTTCAAAAGCCATATCAGTGTCATATCTTCATCTGAACGGATCTTGTAATGTAGAAAACAATTTGCAATGGTTGTTGTCTTCATATCAATGTTCGAAGCCGCATTAATAAATTTCATAGCATTCAATATGTTAATTTTTTCGGGATTTGTTGTTTCTATCTTGTAGCCCTCCAAAATGTTAGAGTAGAAACGACGTCGATAATGAATTTGTAGGCTTGATAATCCCAGCATCGCATAGTTAAATCTTTGATGTTGTATTAGGAGGCAAGAAAAATAGTTCAACATTTGTCAAACCTTCGATAACCTTTAATATGTAAGTACTTATTAACTTTTATATACTTACGTACATGTATAAGTAACAACATAAAACTTAAAAAAAGTTGTAAAAATGTAAAACTTCTTTTAAATTAATAAATATTTACTTATCGATAAATTAATAAATTATTCATTTATCGATAAATTAATAAATTATTCATTTATCGATAAATAAATAACTCATTTAAAATAATAATTTTTTCCGGTCCCAACAGTATGGACCATGATCCTCTCCTCACCTCACATTTTTGCTCACCTTTTATAGCATGTGATTGGTTGTTGATAAAGTGTCAATAACATCTTAACCTTTCATTCATTGCAATGATTATATGTCATGAGATTAAGTGATGTGATGATAAGGTGAGGTGAGGAGAGGAGAAAATCTGAGTCTATTATTTGGTTGAAGGAGAATAAAATGGAGATTTGGATTTCAAAAAATAAAAACTTTTTTTTTCCTTTCTTTAACCGGTGATGATGATTTGAGAGTCAAAAAAATGATGTTCAATATTGAAAAAGAGTGTCATCGAGATATATGATCATATCTTACAAAAAAATGCTTATTTGTTTCTTTAAAAAAAATAATATTTTGAGGTTGTTGATGATTCAGGAGAAGAAGATCGAGAAGTGGAGATCTCCTCCAATTTTTTTTTTAAACTCCTTATATTTTCTTTGAAATATTGTGAATGGAGATTCTCAGATATCCTAAACAAATCTTATAATTTTCTTTTTATTTTTAAAAATTATCTGTGAATGGAGATTCCCAGATCTCTTAAACAAAATAAAATTTTCAGATTTTCTTAAATTATCTTGTATTTTTTGGCTAAAATTTTATTTTTAATTTTATAATAAATGAATATAAATATAAATCAAATAAATACCATTTGTCACTATTACAAAAGAACAATAGGGGCATTTTAGTCATTTGAATCTCCCGTTATGTTCTGTCTCAGTCATGTCAAACGCATAACAGTACAGTTAACAGTTCTGTCTCAAATATTCCAAATACAATATGGAACAACTGTCCAGTCATGTCCTGTCCAGTCTCGTCCCGTCCCGTCCCGTCCAGTCCCATCCGGTTGCCAAACGCACCCTTAAAACCCACACTTCCATTTCTACGCATGTGGTCTGAAATCTCACCCAAAAATCCCCAATTTTTCTGAAACCCTAATCCTGAAATCCCTAATTAAAGCCGAGATCCCCAATCTTTTTAGCCCAAATATCACCTTCAATGAACCTTAGCAGCAGACCAAACCCATTTAAGGTCTGGATATGGCGTGAGATCACGGTCATCACGACCGGAAGCTGAATCACTGTGCAGAATCGGTGTCGGACCAGTTTCCGGGCTCGGACGGCCACCGTAAGGACGCGAAGCAAACAATCTGGTTTCGTAAGCGGCGGACCTAAGCTTAAAGGCACTGTACCATCCACTTCTCTCTTCAATCCACTGTCGAAACCCATCCAAATCCTTCCAAAAATTGCCAAAACTTCATCAAAATCGAATTCTAACCATCTCTCATCCTCTTTCGAATGTAAATCACCCGGATCGAACTCTGGAAGGTACCGTAGGATCGCTATTACCATGACCCGGAGCTGAGCCACGGCAAGAACTTGGTTTTGGAACTGATTCAGAGCACGGCTAGCCACTGGAGAGGTCCATAGCTGGTCATCGGATTTTGATTCGACCAGTATCTGGAACTGGTAAGCTTTCCCTTCCTTAATTTGTAAATATCGGCCCAGAACCATTGTAGATTGAGGTCTGACCTCTCTGATTTCCTTCGTCTCTTTTGAGCTAGTTCTTGGCTTGGGAACAGTGTATATTGGGGGTTCATCTGGCCACGGTTTGGGTAGCCTAGTTTTGGTGGCTTATTTGGCCATGATTTGGGTCTTTTTGCAGCTGAGTATGTTGCTGTGTTTTGAATAATTGTTTAGGAAGGTTGAGTCTGAATAGGTGGGTAAATTGGGTTTGGGTTAGAGATTGGTGTTGGATTTGTGTTCAGGTTAATAGTTTGGGAAGAATGGTTATGGTAAGGGCTAGAATTAGGTGGGGTATTTTGATTCCGGTTAGGGATTGGTTTAATAGGTATGGATCTGGTATTTTTGGACTCAGAGGTAGCTTTTATAGTTTCTTCTTGTATCCCGATTGGTTCAGTGGTCTCATTAGAGTCAAGAGGCTTGACCTCCTCCTTCAAGGATCTGGATTCAGTTTCAGGTTCGGCTATTTCGTTTGGGTAGGGTAGTGTTGGCATATCTGATTGTGAGTATACTTTGGTATCAATTGAAACCTCAACTGATGCCTCATGTAGTGTGGCTGGTTTAGTGATGATAATAGAGGCTGGAGGCTCGAATTCCTCATGATACTCATAAACAACCACATCAAGTTTCTCATTCAAAAACCTGTCCAAAGCAGCCTCAATAAATTCTGTCCAAATCAGACCCACTCTCCTAGCATATACCACTTGATACCATATCTCGGCTTTCTTCTCAAATTGACTAGAAGCCACTAGTACCTTTTGGTCTTGTGGGACCGGATGAAGGAGAAATGGCCTGTCACATTTTCGGATCCACAGTTTCGGATTGGATCCAGGGGTGGGCACGGTTCGGTTCGGTTTTGGTCAAAACCGAATTGAACCGAAAATATTTCGGTTCATCCAAAATTAAACCGGTTTAAACCGAATAAGAAATGGGAACCGAACTGAACTGAATTGATTTTAATCGGTTCGGTTCGGTTTGGTTCAATTTGGTTTTGGGCCTAATGGGCTGGATAGCATAATTGGTCTTTTTAATTTGTTTTAAAATTAATGAATAGCTTAATGGGCCTAATTTTGACCATTTGAATAGCCCAAAGCCAAAACAACATATTACATGATATAAAAAACATATTAATACATTCCGAAACATACTAATACATAATAATAAGTTAATAACAAATCCGTTCCAAAATATAAAAAACATATTAATACATTCCAAAATCCGAACTCGTAAATAAAAGTTCAAAATCTGTTAATAATAGTACACTACATAATAATACCTCCTCAAAAATAAATATAACTGAGATGTTGTGTGGTTGTGTAAGAGAAAGAACACTATAAATGTTAGAGGTTTTTTTTATATAGTTTTATAGGGGGTTTAATCGGTTCAAACCGGTTTTCAGAAAAGCAAACCGGTTTGAACCGAAAAAAATTTCGGTTTTCAATTTTTAAACCGGTTTAAACCGAATTAATTATACGAACCGAACCAAACACCCTTTTTTTGGTTCGGTTAGGTTCCGAACTTAATGCCCACCCCTAATTGGATCCATCAAACTTAGGAAAATTTTGCTTAGCTGACTCTTGGTTTGAGCTAGAAAATACCTTGTTATCTGAGCCCTCTGGATCTGTACTGCTCCTCCACTTGGGTTTCAATATTTCCTGCATCTCTGAGAATATTTTGTTTAATTCCTTATAATGACCCCTTTTTCTGGTTCAGTAGATAATCCTACTCGTGTTTATCCAGAATTAAAATTTTGGACAGAATTTTCAAGAAAACCTCTTTTTTGATAATTGACAAATTCCAGCTGATAAATGACCTGGAGCCTTTATAGGTAGCATGCTTTGTATTAATTTATTCTAATTATCAAATAGATTTATCTTATGTCTTCTTTAGAAGAATTTGTTTGTAAATATATATATATATGCTTTTTTACCGATGTGTTTACAAATTACATTTAAAAAACTTTATTGCAGACCACATTGTCCATAAAAGCGACATTTAGGTCTTTTAAGGCTTTTGTTAATATTTTTAATGTGTTTACATTTCTATTACTGTCCTTGGGAAAAATGTGGTTGATCTTTGAAGCAGTACCGCTAATGGACACCTTCACTATACATTAAGCACAGTTGCTTTCCCGTGTTTGAATGCCTTTTCCTTGGCCATGTCTATTTTTCCTTATTCTGAAAGGAAGTATTATTTCTTCTTCGAGGATTATAATTATTATAATTTATTTGTGATTCGTGTAAACCGTTTGTAGCATTATTAGAATGCATGTGTTTCTATCAAACAATAAGATGAAATCCGTGCTGTCCAGTCTGTTAAAGGTTTGGATCTCTAATGAGCCAAGTGGGGCATAGTCACGACCTGGTTACC
The DNA here is from genome assembly GCA_033220585.1 of Dipteronia sinensis. Lineage (NCBI taxonomy): Eukaryota > Viridiplantae > Streptophyta > Magnoliopsida > Sapindales > Sapindaceae > Dipteronia > Dipteronia sinensis. Next base: position 11,529,932 of record CM065642.1, read on the forward strand.
TGTCACTCGGTCTACATTTACTGGGTTATTAATGCTTCTTATGTGGCTATTTAATTGTATCACGTCATGTGTTGTGACCTCTCCAGCCAATCACATACCAATGCTTTGCTAGCTAGATGGCACTGCCCTTATACATCATATTATCTTTTCCTATATAATTTGGCTTCCAAATCTAGAAGACATCAACTAATTACCTGTTTGTACCGACTTTTCAGGATGTTATGCTGCTATGGAGGCTTTTTTTCTTTTTAGAAGGCGTTCATATGCATAGAGTATTGGGGAGAGCTTGCATCTTTTGAACAAAGGTACTCGATACATTGTCATTGCCAAGATTAAACAAATTACTTTCCATTTGTACAATTTCACGAGTTCTAGATGGTGGGAGTTTGTGGTTATAGTTACTCGCTGAGTCATATTGCATGGTAGTTCTAGTTTGGTTATAGTTACTCGCGGAGTCATATTGCTCTGTTTTCCAGGGCTGGTTTGAGGTCTCGTCTCTTGGCTTTTTGCCTTGCTTTGTTTGGTTATCTCTCTCTTTGCAGTAATAAAGTTCCACAAAAAGAGATTGCTCTGTGGAGAGAAGCTTTGACTGAAGCATCCAATCTAGCTGGATGGGATTCCTCAAAAACCAGGTAAATCTAACTCTTAATTTATGTTACTTTATCCTTTATTTATAATTTTTTTTCGAAAAGCCCTTTTTAAATTATAAGTAAACAAGAGTTCTCCTTTCCTCATCTCATATTTTTTAAGGAATAGATCTAGATTCATTTTTCAAAATGTTCTTAAATATTTGTTTTGAAACTAAAATTTTCATGTTATTTCTTATTTCTTTTTTGAAACAGAGATCAATTGTTTTTAAATATATATAATTTTGTTAATTAATATACTTGTGTAGCCCGCCTTCTTTCTAACTACCTACTACTTGTGGTGAATTATATATGATGTGGTTGATACGAGTAAGTCTATGCTTTAGGTTATCTCTTCACAGTTTTTATATGATCATATATTTAATTAGCATCAACTGAAATTCTTTGGAGTCCTTATATTCCCACTTTCTAGTTAGTTTATAATTCTTATGTTGTGTCTCTGTCAAAAAAAATATATTTCTGTTGTGGTCATTTTTACTTATTACTGTTTGGTATTTAATTCCATTGGTAGACAATACACCACACTTGTTGACCAAATTGTCGAAGATGGTCAGCAGAAATTGATGAGAGAATATATATCGTATGATTATGGAGGACTAATAGGATATGAACGAATTGAGCATGATACATCATTATGATGTCTTCATGTTACATCAAATGTTCAAATTATAGGGATTTGGAGGATGGGTAGTGTTGGTAAGACAACTATTGCTAGTGCCGTTTTAATAAAAATTCAAATCAATTTGAAGGTGTTTGTTTTATTCAAAATGTTAGGGAAAAATAGCAAAACGTTGGAGTAAATTATTTGCAAAAGGAAGCTCTTTCTAAAGTTTTAAACGATGAACAACTAAAATTAGACAGTACTACCATTCAATCAACAATCAAGGAAATGCTCAAACGCATAAAGATTTTGATTGTTCTTGACGATGTAAATGATTCTTTACCATTGAAAATTTTTGCTTGGGGTGTTGATCAATTGGCATAGGAAGTAGAATTATAATAACTTCTAGAGATAAACATGTACTACAATTATGTGGAGTGAATGATCAAAACATATTTGAGGTTGAGGGATTTAACGATCATCATGCTCTTCAATTCTTCTGCAATTGTGCTTTTCACTAAAACTATACCCCTGTTGATCATATGGAACTCTCAAAAAAGTTAGTATATTATTCAAAAGGCAATCTGTTAGCTTTTAATGTGCTGGGTCCATTGTTATATCAAAGGAGTAAACAAGAGTGGAGAAGTGTGGTAAACACATTACGAACAACAAATTTGAACTGTGGAATTTTTGATGTGTTAAAAATTAGTTATGATGGATTGGAGGATATTGAGAAGGATTTATTTTTTGATATTGCATGTTTTTTCAAAGGGTGATATCGAGACTATGTAGCAAATAAACCGGATGACTGTTACTACTCACTGAGTGTTCTCAAAGACAAGTCACTAATAACAATTTCAAGTTATGATACGATACAAATGCATGATTTGCTTGAAGAAATGGGTAGGAAAATTGTTGATAAAGAATCTCCAAATAAGCCAGTTGAACACAACAGGTTGTGGAGACAAGAGGAAGTTCAAACACACTGAAGTATGATGAGGTTAGTTTGAACTGTATACTTCATGATACTTAAGTGTGTTTTGAACTTCCTCTTGTCTCCACAACCTGCTGTGTTCGCTTGGCTTGTTTGGAGATTCTTTATCAACAATTTCCCTACCCATTTCTTCAAGCAAATCATGCATTTGTATCGTATCATAACTTGAAATTGTTCTTAGTGACTTGTCTTTGAGAACACTCGGTGAGTAGTAACAGTCATCCAGTATATTTGCTACATAGTCTCGATATCCCCCTTTGAAAAAACATGCAATATCAAAAAATAAATCCTTCTCAATATCCTCTAATCCATCATAACTAATTTTTAACACATCAACAATTTCACGGTTCAAATTTGTTGTTCGTAATGTGTTTACCACACTTTCCCACTCTTGTTTACTCCTTTGATATAACGATAAACCCAACACTTTAAGAGCTAACAGATTGCATTTTGAATAATAAACTAACTTTTTTGAGAGTTCCATATGATCAACAGTGGGATAGTTTTTGTGAAAAGCACAATTGCAGAAGAATTGAAGAGCATGATGATCGTTAAATCCCTCAACCTCAAATATGTTTTGATCATTCACTCCACATAATTGTAGTACATGTTTATCTCTAGAAGTTATTATGATTCTACTTCCTAGGCCCAATTGATCAACACCTCAAGCAAAAAATTTCAATGGTAAAGAAACATTTACATCATCAAGAACAGTCAAAATCTTTGTGCGTTTGAGCCTTTCCTTGATTGTTGATTGAATGGTAGGACTGGCTAATTTTAGTTTTTCATCGTTTAAAACTTTAGGAAGAATTTACTCCTCCAACGTTTTGCTATTTTTCCCTAACATTTTGAATAAAACAAACACCTTCAAATTGATTTGAATTTTTATTAAAACGGCACCAGCAATAGTTGTCTTACCAACACTACCTATCCCCCAAATCCCTATAATTTGAACATTTGATGTAACATGAAGACATCATAATGATGTATCATGCTCAATTCGTTCATGTCCTATTAGTCCTCCATAATCATACGATATATATTCTCTCATCCATTTCTGTTGACCATCTTCGACAATTTGGTCAACAAGTGTGGTGTATGGTCTACCAATGGAATTAAATACCAAACAGTAAAAATGACTACAACATATATTTTTCTTGACAGGGACACAACATAAGAATTATAAACTAACTAGAAAGTGGGAATATAAGGACTCCAAAGAATTTCAGTTAATGCTAATTAAATATATGATCATATAAAATTGTGTAGAGATAATCTAAAGCATATACTTACTCGTATCAACCAGATCATATATAATTCACCACAAGTAGTAGGTAGTTAGAAAGAAAGCGGGCTACACAAGTATATTAATTAACAAAATTATATGTATTTAAAAACAATTGATCTTTGTTTCGAATAAGAAATAACATGAAAATTTTAGTTTCAAAAACAAATATTTAAGAACATTTTGAAAAATGAATCTAGATCTATTCCTTAAAAAAATATGAAAGGAGGACTCTTGTTTACTTATAATTTAAAAAAGGCTCTCCGAAAAAAATTATAAATAAAGGATAAAGTAAGAGTTAGATTTACCTGGTTTTAGAGGAATCCTATCCAGCTAGATTGGATGCTTCAGTTAAAGCTTCTCTCCACAGAGCAATTTCTTTTTGTGGAACTTTATTACTGCAAAGAGAGAGATACCCACATAAAGTAAGGCAAAAAGCCAAGAGACAAGATCTCAAACCAGCCTTGGAAAACAGAGCAAAAAACAGAAGAAGACCATAACAGAAGAACAAAAGAAATAGAACTTCTTGTGATTCTTTTCCATGCTTGTCAAATGAATCCTTGAAACTTTTAGTCTGCTTACGTACATCAGATGGATCAACGTGGTAGAAACAGGTATGACAATTTGGTTATGCATATTCTTGCGCTCCATAATTTCTACAAGTTCACGTAAACACCATTTGGAAGAAGCATAATCTTTCGAGAAAATAACCACTGAAATCTTTGATTGTTCAATTGCTCCTTTAAGAGTCGGCCAAATATCATCCCCTTTTTCGAGTCCGTCGTCGATGAAGGTTTCAATTTGTTTGTGCAAAGCTTCAGAAAGATGACAAGTAAAACAGTTGCGGGTGTCTTCACCTCTAAAATTGAGAAAGACATCGTATTTTTTTTTGGAAGGTCGTGGTGGTGGAAGATGAGGGAGTTGATTGTAAATTGCCCATAGAGAAGAATTGCAAGACTTGATTTGAGCAGCAAAAATTGCAGGTCACGATACAAGAGAATTCAATACAAACACCCTTTAGACTTAACGGTGATCAAGCTTTCCTTTAACTCGACCCATTTTGCTTGAGAAATGTCTAAACTACCCTTCAATAATAAAATAATCAAAAACACTAAAAGAAAATAAATAAAATGAAAATGAAAAAAAAAGAAGTAAAAACAGTAGACAATCAGAGGCCACTTTCACGAATCACCGTGGATGACATGAGAGTGGCCTTTGCAAATCGCACGAGGCCACTTGAGATTGAACAATAGAGGCATTTTGCCTTTCTGCTTTAATACAATGGATTAAAAAAAAATATTCTTTTTACTAGAAGATTTCAAACACAAATTCATTTTCACTTCCACCTAACTTCACAGTTCACACCCATTTTAAACCAAACAGTTCAAATCCATCCAGACCAAACACTTCAACAAACAACAATACATAAAATCTACAAAAACCCACAAATTATCTTACTCTATCACGTGAAGAAGGCAAGGCTGGTGGAGGATACCGGTGTCGACGAAGGAGGCTGGTGCCAATAAAGAAGGCGGCGGTGGCAGCGTCAGTGATGGTAGAGATAGAGGTGGAAAGTTGGGTCTCTGATGTGATTGTGTTTGGTGAGAAACTGAGATGTTAGGGTTTGATTAATGAAGTGAAGAATCAAAGGAAAAACAGAATAGGGAAATTCGGAAGTAAAACTTAGTTTGATGCAACAACAAATTTTGAGATGAGATCAACGAAAATGAGAAAAAGGGTTTCTTCATACAGTAGATGAAGAAAAGAATCTGCTTGAAAATTTTATTTGAAAAGCTATGCTAGATACGCCTATACTTACATTGTCATCTTCTACAGAGATTACTGGTTAACCATAGTCGCATCAAACTACTATGTGATCTTCTTTAAAATCTGGACCCAAGGCTCGTGACAATGTATCTTGAAGGGCTTGAAAGCATTCTGAAGGTAAGTGAGGTAGACAAACATATCGAATGGATCGCAAATCTTTATGCCGAAACCCTTGATGAATGTAACGAATTGGATAAGATTGAGAAGGCTTGAAAGCATTCTAAATGTGGTGAGATGGACAAACATATCAAATTGACCGATAATCTTTATACCAAAATGATTGATGAATATGACCAATTAGATAAGATTGAGAATCTGCAAACCCTCAACAACAATGAGATTTATGTTAAAGCTGTGAAGACTTTGGAGACAATGCGCTGTTGAAGAAGATGAAGAAAAGAATCTACTTGACAAGCGATGCTAGATACGCCTACACTTATATTGTTATGTTCTTCATATTACTGGTCAACAATAGTCGTATCAAACCACTCTAAGATCTTTTTGACTGTCCAGACCCAAGGATCGTGACAGTGTGCCTTGAGGGGCTTGAAACCATTCAAAAGATCAGTGATGCGAATAAACATATCAAATGGATCGGTAATCTTTATGTCGAAATGATTGATGGATGTGACGAATTGGATAAGATTGAGAATGCTTGAAAGCATTCTAAATGTGGGTGGGGCGGACAAACATAGCAAATTGACCTGTAATCTTTAAGTCGAAATGATTGATGAATGTGACGAATTAGATAAGATTGAGAATCTGCAAACCCTCAACAATAATAAGAATTATGAAAAAGCTGTGAAGATTTTGAAGACATACTGTATTGTAGAAGAAGATGAAAAACAGAATCTCCAAGATGACAATGTGGTAAATTAGCAACAGGGTTTCACCTTTGGCAACAACTGGCTCAGATGTAGTAGTTTAGGGATCTCCATTTACTAGCTTTATAGGAATCGTTACGCCTGTCGCAGTGAATTTGTTTTCTTTAGTATTTTACTATTTTTACTTGCCGCCAAGGGTCAAGAATTTTCGTATGGCATATAAGTTTATGTTTGATTATGAAATATGTTTCGAAAATATTATGTTTCAACTTGCATCATTTTCAAATTTGATTTTGTATTTATATATTCATAGGGAAAAAAAAAGAAGTTATCATCCTTGTGATTTTTCTTGATGTGTAATTGACACTTCTATAATACTGTGGATGGATGGAATCTCAAATAATGAGATTTTATTATCTTCGTATATTGGCCCAAGTTCACCCAATGCTTCTTGATGTGCTATTCTTGATCGGTCTTACAGTGATAGAGTAACTTCACCCAATGCTTCTTGATGTGCAGATGGATCAAAATTGGAAAGATCTACCCTGAAAGAAACCCCAGTTAATAATTAATATTGCGGTGGATATTTGTATTTCTCTTCTCCGAAGATTTCAGGATTTTACAAATTCTGGTAAGGAATATTTTGGTTAAAAAATAACAAAATCTTGGTAAAATCTTCAATTAAATTTCACCATACATTTTCGGTAGTTAAAAGAAAAATTAAGAGAGCTGTCTAATGGTACATCACCTTTTAGCTTTAATTTATATAAAATTCAATCCAACGGCCACAATCAATTAAGAATATAAAATTTTAAAAATTAATTTTCAAACATAGTACGATTCTTCTTTTGATTTTGTCTTGATTTCTCATCATCAGGATTTGATTTCTCAACAATGATCCCAGATTTATTCAATTTTAAAGGATTACTTGTGGCCGTTGGATTTGTTAGAAAAAATTTGTACAAAAAAATAAACTGAAACATTAATCGCTCTCTTTCTCGGTCAAAACAGGACTGACTAGTCCGATCGATGGTGCAGCAACTTTTGACCAAAATCAGAGAGATTGTGAGTTTCATGAAACAATTTTGAAGATTTTAAAATTAAACTAAACAAGGTGGGATTTGCATATGTAAATATTCAAAGATTTTTCAAAGAAATTGTTAATATTATGACTTCATCAGTCAAATATTAAGATACTGCTAAAATCTATTGACACGAATTATTTCAATTAATTAATTTTTTTTTCTTTATTTATAAAAATATGGAAATAATATACACCATTGAATGAGTTGAGAATAAAATAAAACGTGTCTAATATAGTAAATCAATGGTCTGGATTATTTTTATTAATTTTTAAGTTTTACACAATTGAAAAATAGATATAATTTAGATCATTGATTTAGATGACAACAATGTGAGGACAAGATATGGTGAGGAGATGATCCAAATTGAGAGAGGAGATCCAAATCCAAAAATGATGTTCTTCTCTATCTTTTATGCTCTTCCATTTTAGTTTTTTTTTTCTTAAATAAAAATAATGCCTTAATTTGTACCCACACTTGTAACATTATATCCGGTGAGTTTATCTTTGATCTAATACAGAAAAATAAATAAAATGAAATTTGTTTAGAGATTAAATTTTTAGAATTAAACATTCGGAATCACTTTTAATGAATAACAAAAATAAAAATAAGAAAAAACTTATCATTTGCAGTATATACAGTATTTTACCTTAAATTTGTTTTCTCTAATCAGAATTACATTATCTTATTTAATATATATATATATATATATATATATATATAAATTCTCCCAAGTACCAAGTACCAACTTAATCTAATGATTTCTCGTGTATAATCATGTTATGTATTTTTAAAATTTAACAAGTTATTGTTTGAGTCGTCATAATGATTAATGTATTGTTGCACTTTAATTCTCTAAAACAAATTATTAATTTGAAATCTGAAAAAAATAAATTTGAATGTGTACAATTATGTAAAATGTACTAAGGAGATTTTGTGCAATTTGTCCAAATTTTTTTTAAGCGCTCGCTTGTTTTTTACCGGTAATATTAGGCTTCCATTTTTTTTTTCAAATTCATATCCAAATTATATGGTATGTGAGTTGTTATCTTATAATTTTATATCATATCATTTGTACATGAGTTTGAAAACATTTTTAGGAAGGCTATTAATTTATCATTTATTATTTAGTTTTGGATTCAAATCACCCCATTTTCGATCCCCGTTCTCGCTAGAGGAGGACCATGTTAAAAAATGGTGTCCCACTTTGTGTTTAACCAACCAAATTGGACCATATGATTATGTACATATGATCAAATTTAGTTGGTTAAACACAAATTGAGACACCATTTTTTAACAAATGATTTGAATCATTTAGTTTTTTCCTAGGATCCCCTTTTTTGATGTTTCATATTTTCAAAAAATTTGTTTAAACCACCAACAGACATTTCATTTTCTCTAATACTTTCTTAGATAGAAGAAATTCGACCAAGAACACAAATCTCAAATTGCAATTGGACACAAGTCACAACGACAATGATCTAGAAATTATGTGGTTTCTCTTTAAGATATGAAAAATCTTGAGTGCATTAGAATGCACCACGTCATGCATCTCCTCCTGTAATCTTGACATATGGCACAATAGCAATGGGGGATTGGTTTCGACAACTTATGACAAACATACCATAAACACGAAATTGGCATGGAGTTAGAGTAGTCAAAATAGGACTACAAATGCGTACTATACAAAAAGCAAGAAATTAGTTTTAGATTGACTATTGTTAAGAAACAAATTGCATGAATAAAGAGCACTTTAAAGTGCGAGAAAATAATTTAACTTGTCATTTGTAATCTTCTTAATTGTCATAAATATCCACATGATCCATTAAAAATAGAGTGGTGCTATTGGCACACCCCCTACTGATCTGTTCATGCTCCATTTTTAAAATTTTGATTTAATTAAATAAAATTAAATGTTTTTATTCATTTTTTTGGTTTATTTCTAAAACTACCTATTTTATTTATTTTTCAAACTTAATACATATTATATATGATCTCTCTATTTCTGATCTCTGTATCTGTATACATCTCTCTCACCTCCATTGATTGATTTATTCTTCTTATTTCTTTTTTTAGTTTTTTTTTCTACTTATTTCATGGTGGAAAATAAAAAATAACATGGTACTTCAACACAACGACATCTCGATACCATTCCAAAGAAAATTAAACTTCAAATTTATTTCTAGAGAATGAATTGTTTCCAGATGATTACTATTATTGTCAGACAATTCTTGCTTTATGTCATTCTCAAACAATTCTTCCAGATGTTTGATATCGTTTTTAGACAATTTTTCTATATTCTTGATATCGTTCTCAAAATCTTCCATAATATTTTATATGTGTGTAAGAAACAGATTTTAGGGTTTAAGAGTTAATTTTTTATTTTTTTTTGAAGAAACAGATTACTGGTTTTTTTTTTTTTTTGAAAAAGGAATGTGAGATTTTAATAGATTTACTTTGTAGAAGATTTCTTTCCTAAAATTGTATGTATTTTTAAATAATTTTGATAAAGGAAAAAAAGAATATTATATAATGAAAAAAGTGAGGTATAAATAGATCGGTTGAGGGTGTGCCAATAACACCACTCTTAAAAATATTATATTAGGTTATAATTAGGATTCTGAACAATAACTTCAATGAGCCAAGAGCGCTCTAAAGTGCAAGCAAACAATTTAACTTGTCATTTGTTATCTTCTTACACTAACAATAAATTAAAAATGAAAAATGAAAAAAAAAATCTCAAATACCTTTTTTCTTTGTCCCCATTTTGTAGCCTGTATAGGTAGGCCTGGTATTGGGGGAGCCCAGTGAGGCAACCGTCTAGGGTTCCCGATCGTAAAAGACCTCCAAATTGTAGTTAAAAAAAGAATTGATTTTAAAATATATTCCATCTAAAATTTTAAACAAAATAGGCTCATAAATGACTTTAAAAATGGTTTACTAGACACATAATTTTTTTTAAAAGGCCCGCCAATGGAAACCCAACCCATAAATAAACTTAAAAATGGTCCACCATGCACATAATTTTTTTTAACGGCACAGTGGAAACTCATTTATCATTCTGACAACAACATTGGATCAATGGTGGCGGTGTGTTGAATCTTAACTAGTAGCAACACTCGTATTTGTCACAAATATTCATCTTTTATATCTCTAAAAAAAACTCAATACTCTCTTGGTACGAAAATTTAGAAATGGTTGTTTCAAAGGTAATTAAATTAATGCACTTCATTTTTTTTTCTTTTTTGGAAACATTTAAGTTTAATTAGTACTTTTACTACTAAAATTTTTATTTTGGTAACTTTTTTTTTTGCTATTTTGTTGTGCTATAGTTTTGAGTTTGAGTTATTATCTTGATTTTTACAAGTATTTACTGGAGAACAAAAAATCAACTAAACATATATAAATTATCGATGGCCTCATTTTCTATAGTTCGTCTCGGACTCTGAGAATCTCAGGGTCGACCCTGTGAACAGGCCACGAAGACAGTTTAGGTCACTTCCGCTGTCTAGATGACCACCAATGGTGAAACTAGAATATTTTTTTTGGATGGGCTGCTAACTACAAAATAATGTTTTTGGTAAAAGTGATACTATTTAAAATTAAAAAAATATTTTTCATTTTATCGGTGAATTTTGATGGCACGAGAAAATTTTTATTAATTAAAATAGAATGTTCATATAGTTGAAAAAATTGACAAATTAATAGTAAATCTTTCAAAAAAACAACTCTAATTCAACTATTTACCTTAAAATACAAAATTGAAAGATAAAAATGAAAGAATTTATGAAATTGTAACACTTGGAGAAAAGAAACAAATCCACTGAGAATGTGGAATATTTAAAGACTCATCTCATTATTTAAATTATTAAAGACTAAATAGGATCTTATAGAATTTTAAATTTTGGTATAAAAGAAATTACATATAAAAGGGCCTTGTAAATTTGTAATCCAAAGAGTTGAGTATAATTGATGTATTTTTATTAAATTATCTAGGGCGATTAAATATATATATATATATTTTTAACAAAAAGTCAGGCTGGGCTAGGTCAGGCCAAATCCGTCCATGGTGACCTCATATACTATTCTAATTCCTTATTTCAATTTTATTGCCGGATCATTTTCAGTTTGATCAATTGCTTCAATTTTATTTTTTGCCAGATCGATCTTTAAAGTTATATGAACCAAATTATGTGTGTTTCAAGAAAATATAACAGCATGGTTCATGGTTGTCGAAGATTTCAAGCCACCGTGGTTCGAGTTGGTATTGTAAATATGTACCATCATTTTTCCATGAAATCTTGAAGTGTGGATGAACTCTTAAACCAATTAATGGAAAAAAAAATTAAAAAAAAAGATTTAAATAAAATCAGAGTCGGTTTTAGTGTGCTAATAATTAAGAATTATTCTTATTATTTATAAAAAATATTTGAATAAATCAATCTCATAGAAGTCATAAAATATATATTTCAAACTTTTTAGAAATCGAATTTATCAAAACTTCAGTATATTCTCCATATATGAGTTCTGAAATGAAGTGATAAGTAATTTGACTCACAACTCATTAACCAGATTATTTGGGTTGAATTTTTTGCTAATGTTTTGGATTATATGGTATTACTCAACCAAAATCCGGATTCATAATAAATTAGATAAAAATAAATTAGTTCAAAGTTTTATTTTGATAAAAATAAATCAGATTCAGAATTTTAATTAATATATTCTTAATTTTTAATTCAGATAGATTAATTCAGAATTTTTTGATAATAGGTTTGTTTAAATGAAAACATGATTTAGATAATAATAAATTATATTCAAAGTACACAGTATATTTATCAATGCATTACGTACAAGGAGAGTTGAACTTGTAATATAAAGATTGAATCATTTGATATTCTTTCTTATCCGTTTGAAAATGCTGAATTCTGAAAAAATATATTAAATATAAGTATTATTATTTATTACTTTACAAGAAACCCTCTAACTTATCATAATTGCACTGATAATAACCAAGTGATATGTGCAATATTAACCCACTCCCTATTACCCTTTTCATTATTGCATAACATTTCTCATTATTTCCTTTACTTTATGTATTAGTGGTCTTAGTGGCAATGAGTGGCACAAATTGCTCATGTTTAGTTAATGTTAGTTATTTTTAGTGGGTTTCTTAAATTATGTAAGTGCTATTGAATTATTATCAGTTATTTAACTGCTGTATCATGCTATATATAGACTTGTTTCAATTAATTAAAGTATCGAATATATTGAAGCAAATTATCTCCTCAGTTTCCTTCTGTTCAGTTCTTCTCCCTTTTCTCTCTAAATTCTCTATGTATATTGTTATCAGTTATTTAACTGCTGTATCAGGCTACATATAGACTTGTTTCAATTAATTAAATTATTGAATATATTGAAGCAAATTATCTCCCCAGTTTCCTTCTGTTCAGTTCTTCTCCCTTTTCTTTCTAAATTCTCTATGTATTTTTCCAGGATCGGGAAATATACATAACACCAAGATGAATAGAAATGCAACTCTAGTTCAGTATCTTGAGAAGTTGTAGAAACTTACCACGAGAGGTTTAAGCAGCTCTGGTTCATCATTACCGAACGACAGAATATTTGTGTAATGCAGTGCCAGACATAGGCAGGGCACTAGGGGAGCTAGAAAAAAAGGGACCATTTTTTTTTTATATATATATTTTTTGTGTTTAGTGTTCCCATTTTTAGATTTTGATAAATAAGGGGTCCAAAAAATGATAACACTATTCACACTTGACACAAAACGTGATCCATATAATTATATCAAATTTGGACTCCAAATAAGAAAAAAGATGTGGAAATCAACTTCTTATATAAAGATTGAGCTCAATATAGATTTTCATTAGAATTGTTAAAAGAAAATGAGAAGCTCTATTTGCACCCCTGAAAATTTGTATATGCATCTCTTGTTGTATGTACACTTCATTAAGAGTTTTTTTTAAAAAAAAATTCTAAGCACACCCCAAACATTATCAAATATACCCTTTTTTTTTCTTTTTTTTTTAATTCTAAAAAAATTAAAATGAAATAAAATAAAAAAGGAGGAGGTCTCCTCTCTTTTTATTTTCTAAGCAAGTTCGTCTCTCCTTATTTACATACGTTATTTCTTTGAGTGGAAACTGTCATGCAGATCTATTTGCTCGTAACTTTTTTTTTCGGTTCTTTTTTCTATGTATCACGATATAAATTTGATGAAAATTACTTTGATTAAGCTTTTGTAAATTTTCTCAAAAAATAATATATATAAATTATTAAGTACGTGATTTCATAAGATTTAGATGCGATATTGAACAAAGTGCCCCATTTTAAATATTCGTCCTAGGTGACCGGCACCGGTGTAACGGAGATGATTTCAGAATCATCTTACCATGTTCATAGCTGCTGGCTGTTCTACCAGTGGTTGCTTTCGTGTCTGCAATGGCTAAGCCCTCTGTCCTGTATACAAGTTGAGACATAAAGTGAGCGACTAGGCAATAATTTCTTCTTGTATGGCCATATTAAAATCAGGCAAATTAAATTCAGCAAGTAATTACAATGCCATTAGTTTTGACAGGGAACATGAGATAATAAGAACGTGCGAGCAACCAATACCTGTTCGGGGATGGCATTGCATAGAGACTGAGAGCCACTGCTTTCGTTAATTCTCAGCTTGGTATCTGATAGCATTTTCCATCTGTCATTGGTTCTAGAAATGCACTGCATCACCGGATTACTATCCACGCAATGCCCGTACTAGTGCAATGCATGATTTAAGGATACCCCATTTCGTATAAATTCAACATCGGTATCCATATATATATATATATATATATATATATATATATGTAATCATATACGAACAAATGAAACAACAAACAGAAAATGCATTCTAACTCTACTTGAAGAATAGTAATCTAATTTGAACATAAAACAAGAGTTTATACTTAAACCTGTTGTTAGGTTTTGGCTTGTATTCTCAAGTGAACCTGATATTAACCAAACAAAACTCAACTGAGGTGAAACTTCCTGAAGACGTGGGATAACGTTTGGAAGTTGGAGATGGTGTTTGAGGGAGATTTGAAGATCGAAGAAGAATTGAAGAATCGGATTCCGAAAGGAAACACGGTGCATTCCAGGTGACTTATAATGGTGTAGGGAGCGGGTGGCCAAGCGTGACCAGAACCGTAATCAATCATATGCATGTGTGAAACTGGAAATATTCAGCGAAAAAGGAAAGTAATTATTCTGGAAGTTCTTGTGCTTGTCGGAAAATGAAAAAAAGTTTGTCTTCATAAAGAATAGGAAAGTCATGTACTTGAAGGAAAATGATTTCTCCTTAACAAGAAGACTTGTAATAAATAGGAAATAATATTTATGTGGAACAAGTAATTCTTGTATGTTTAGGAGTAGGATTTCCTTTTTCTTAAACTCCCTATAGCTAGTATAAATAGACCTTGTAATTAGGTTATTTTGTGTGAAGTCAAAAGAACACCATGTAACATCAGAGAGTGGTGAGATCCGGGTGAGAGACCCAATGGAATATCCGGGGAGAGATCCAAGGGAATATCAGTGGATCAAGTATGAGATCCGTGGGTGATATTCAGGGGAGACCTAGAGGATATTGATGGGTTCTTGGTGAGGATCTTGTGAGCGTTTGTGAACTAAGAGTCATGATGTAAAGCTCGTTGTGAGCTTGGGGACTTGGTGAGGCTCAATGGTTTAGGGTTGAGGTGTGAGAGAGAATCCTGGAGTATATGGTTGTAACAATTTATTATATAGTGGAACTTTCTCTGTCGTCCTGACGGCTGTGGTTTTTTATCTGATTTGGGTTTTCCACGTATATCTTGTGTTGTGATTAGTTTATTTTCTCTCATCTTACTTTTTTGCTATTGACGTTAATTGCTATGAGTTATGAACAAATATTAGACATGACGCTTCCGCGATCATCGATTCAAATCCCTAACACCTTTAAGTTTAATGACTGTGTTTCGACTGGGTCGAATTTTAATACAAAACAAATACAACCAATTGCCTTATCTAATGATTCTCTTATTATTCTTTCTCTTCCTTACTTCTTTTCTCTTCTCGGTTTTTTCAAAATCAAGAAGATCCAAAGAAGAAAAATCATAAATAAATAAAAAATAGCTTTATTTTTAAGTATTAAATAAATTTGGAGTTTTTTTTTTGTAAGGGGAGACTCGAACCACAACATTGTGTTGTACAAGGTATACCACCGGACTATAGAAAATATAGAAGAAATTAAGAGATCTTACTTGTTTAGGAAAAAAAACAGTTGAATAGTCTATTGATGGAGATAAAAGAGCACAAAGAATCAAATTTAGGGATTGTTTTGAGAGTCGTTCTATAGTCATTATGGCAAAGGAACTGAATATTGATAGATGTACCGAAATATCCACTGATATATCCGTATTTTGGAGGGACAGATATCGAAACAGGTAAATATCCAATAACCTGCAGAATATCCAACCGATTTCGAAATAATCATAAAAATTTCCCGATATTCCCGAAATATCCTGAATTTCACCCCGAAAGTCCATGGATATTTCGCATATTATTAAAATTACTTTTTTTTTAATCTTAAACAATTAAATTATTGTTAAAATAATTTAGATTGAAAATTATTTTAGAAGAAGCATTAACAAATTTATAAAAATGTCAAATATAATAGTTAATAGTATAATTATTGAAGACTTAAAGTAAAATTGGACAAAGAATCAAAGAGTGAATGTGTAAAATATAGAAAATTTTGTAAAAGAATTCTGAAAAAAAGAATGTTAGTAACTAAAATGTTTAAAACTCATTCCAAATAATATTAAATATATATCAATCAATTTATAAATATGTACTAAAATTATTCCTTTTTTTTCTTCTAACTTACTTTTTGAACCAAAAGTACCAATATAGAGACAAAATTGAGGATAATTCAGATCTCCTGAAATCTGTCATAATGTCTATGCGCAATTAGACCATGAAGTGACATGAATTGCTAATTTTGGAAATGAGGTAAAAAGTTACAATTTACAACCAATTTTATAATTCCAAGATTATAAATTATTTGCATGTGAGTATTGTGTCATATTAATATATATTATTTATATATTGATCTCATGAATGTAGCTCATATACTTTAAGGATGGAAGGAAAAGTTTCAGTGAACGAGCAGTCATTACGACTGGAAGCAAAATGCAACCGGGTATACAACTTTTATTACAAAAATTTAAGTAATAATAATAAATAATAATATTATTAAAATAATATTCATATTTATAATACTTAATAATTTTTATTGCAGCTAATTGGTGGATAATGTATGGAAACTGTGCTATATCATTGCATGCAATAACAGTTCGTATACTGTCGCAAACATCATCATCTTCTATATGTGAAAGAAATTGGTCCACATTTGCTTTAATTCATACAAAACAAAGGAACTGTATTATCTATTCTAAGTTTGAACAACTTGTTTATTGTTATTATAATATGAAGTTGAAACTTAAGGATATGGCAGCTGAAAAGATAAAATAAACGAAACTGATTTTTTAGATCTACTTCAAGTAGCTATTGAAGCAGAGGACGATAATGACAATCCTATTTTTGACTGAGTTAGACCTAGGGATGGCAACGGGTCGGGTTCGGGTGGGTTTTGTAAAACCCAAACCCGCACCCACGAAACTTTTTGTCACCCACACCCGCCTGCGAACCCGTTTATTTTCCCGGGTTTGCAGGCGGGTTTCATCCGGGGGTTTTGGGGACAGCCACACCGCACCCGCAGACCCGCAAAAAACAATTTTAATAATATTTTTATATTATTTAAATATATGAAATATTATGATTTTAAAAATTAAAAACACTTAGTAAAGTAAAAACTTCAACTCATTTCATGTGTGTTTCTTAGTTGAGACAAGAGGCAAAACACATTATATATATAGCTAATGGTGGAAACTTGCACTATTGTTTTTTTAATGTGGGACTTTCAAAAGTCTCACATTGAAAAAACAAGAGTGCAAGGTTCTACCATTAGCTATATATAAATGAAAGTTGAGAATTGTAATTGTTAAATTTAGAATGAGTGAAGTTTTTATATTTACTCTCTATATAGTTAAAATGTTTCTATTGGAGTTTAAATTTATAATATTTTAAATAATAAATATTAAATCAATTTTATTTATACGGGTTCACGGGGTTCACCAGTAGGTTCGTTTTTCCATCCCACACCCACACCCACACCCACACCCACACCCGAACCCGCTGGGTTTATCTTTAAACGGGTTTACGGGTTTACGGGTCGTAAATTCACCACTCAAACCAGACTCTATATGGTTGGGTTCGGGCGGGTGCCCACGAGTGCGGGTCAAATTGCCATCCCTAGTTAGACCTGCCTCATTGGATGATGATGAGGGAAATCTTGATCCACTTATTGATTCCATTGTTGAGAAGTGGGAATAAATGTTGAACAAGTGATTAGAGAAGAAGTTGGTGTAGATTGTGGAGTTTTGTTACCGGCTCTTCCGATGACCAACATACCTCTGATGGAAATAGTGGAGGAAAAGATGATGGAGATGATGGAATGGTGGGGATGAGACAAGAAGTTGGGATTCTGGTATAGGAGGTTGGAATTCTAATGCAACAAGTTGGGATGTTCATGCCGGAGGTTGTGATGCTAGTGCAACAGGTTGGAATGCTAGTGCGGCATGTTGGGATGCTTATGTGGGTAATTTTGATCAACATCGTGGTAGATAATAAGGAGGAACGAGTCAAATTGATAAAGATTCCTTGAGTATGACTCTCTCCTCATAGACATAGAAAATAGTTTTTTGGGTGATTCATAGACAATGTCAGGTTCTCATGTACCATAATATGATAGTTATGGTGGCTGCAATATATTTAATTATCCTTATCCACAAAGGCCATATACAACACCTATGAATGCATATCAGCAATATCCACCAAGTTGGGTAAATCCAAACTACCAAATTCATGGATCAACTGGAAGAGATCAAGCAACATACGCATGACATATTAATAACTACCTTAAAAACTATACAAGCACGTTTCTTAGGAAAATTATTGCTTGAATCAAGATGGAAATGCATCTTATGTATTTGAACCAAGAAGGAATTCATTTTGGTTTTTAAATTTCAGACATGCAATGTATTATTACGTATGAATTAATATTTATGATAAAATATTGAAAGTATAGAACTATATATATAAATATATATTAATGATAATTTTGTTTATTAAATATTTAATCTCTTTATATTGTCTATAATTTTATAAAAGTGAAACAAAATATTATTCTATTAAATACTTAATTTAAAAAATTATATACATAATTTATCTATGTTATAATTTATAATAAACTCATAACTAAACTAATTTATCTTTGAAATATGATTCATTTGATGTATAATTACTTATTTAAGCTTGTTCTAAAATTTCACAAAAAGTTTCTTACTTTAGTTGCAAATATCCATCATTTTATTAATTTTTGACAGAATATTCACCGATATCGATATTATTCCCGAAATATCCATAAATTTAGAAGTTCTATACCAATATCGATACCGATATTTTATTCCTTGATTATGGCTGGATAGATAAGTTTTTTAAAAACAAAAATTTCATAATTTCAAAAACAAAATTTAAAACAAAAATTTCATTGAGGTTGGCGCCTCAACAAGGTAGCCTTGACTCGCTCCTACAAGCGCCTTTCACAATTTTTACAGGAGGGACTCGGGAAATACCCAAATTGTGTCTACTCAATCCTTCCGCATACGCAAGTGAGTGTTGAACGTTATTTCAAATCAATTTATCACATTAAACCACCTATATAGCTTCGCACAAATCAATAATAAAATATTATAAGATAAAACTTGAATCTATTTTGCAAGTCATTCTCAAATGAAACCGATCCATACAAATATCCATATCCTTGAATAATTTTAACATCCAATCACTCATTTGTGAAAATCGGCTTTCTTATCAAGTTCTACCGAGGTGTGTACACAATCCAAATACCCCTGCCAAATGCCAAGGTAATGTCAACAAAGTTCTAAATGACAACATTGAAATAAGACGTTTTCTCAATTTGAAAGCTGAAAAGGAAAAGAGGTCGAAAGCGAAGATGAAAATACAGATGTTTTCAACTTGAAAGCTTCTAAGAGGTTGAAATTAAAAAAGGTCCAAAATTTTGAACGTTAAAAAACTTTCACTTGGCTCAACTTGCTCAATTTATAACTTTCACTTGGCTCAACTTGCAAAGCCAAATATCATCTTAAAAAGAAAAGTGTTAATGAGTTGTTTTTTGACTTTTTTCAATTTCCTTCAAAATTCAAAACAAACTATTGTATTAGAATGAACTAGTGAGAAGACAGACCTGCAGTAATCTAGCAGCAGCAAACTTGTCAACAATTTCCTTTGGATCAAGTTGAGACAGATTCAAATCCTCTAATATAAATTTCACATTATGCTCTACTACAAAATCCATATGCTGTCAACACAATGAACTATGAGATCATGTGAGTTGTATAAATAATGCATAATAGGGACGACGTGCCTGACAAAAATAAGAGTGATGCTATTAGCATCCCGACATTGATCTAATAATGCCCCACTTTGTAAATCCTTTTACATAATTACTTAAAGAAAAAATACAACGATTGATCGATTACGTATATATATATATATATCCCTTAACAAAATTACATAAAGAAAATAAAATTCCATAATTAACTCTTTCAAACTGAAGTCTCAAATGAAAAATCACACCCATGTATAATTTTGTTGCTGGAGAAAGGTTATTGTAACATTATAAATCGTAATTATTTGTTAAAACAATATTAATCTAAAATATAGTTATTTCTTACAAATATCTACATAATATTATGGAAGAAACCTAGATAATAAAATAAGAAGTCACAACTCTGATTCAAATTGAAGCATAAAAAAAGTGATAGTGAGAGAATTATTATTATTATTTTTGTCTATGCCACGAGAAGTATGACGGGGTGTTAATGACTAATAATGTATGTCAAGCTCATATGCAAAAGAATTTACATCTATATTTCTGATAACTAAGCAAAACACGTGAGAGAAACAAAATTACGAATATCCAGTCAGACATATTTCCAATGAGCCACATCATCGATCAATTAGAGTTATACCACTTCCTATGTTCTTCCTATAAACATTATGTGAAAAATGAGGAACTTTACAAATCATTTCTATATAGAGCAATCACAAACATACCTTTGTTGCAATTTGGTCACTCCAAAATGTGTACTTTAAACCTGGAAATTTTCTTGTTATCAACAGGTCGAAAATAAAATTCTTTATTGCTCCACTCTAATGAAATAAAAAGTAAAGAATATAATTAGATGAGAGCAAATGAAATATAATCTACAAAATTAATGACTTGAAAACTCACATCACATCTTGTACTATTGGTCCGATAAGGAGAGTCAATAACGAAACCTGCCAAATTATGTTCAGAAATCTGCATAAAGACAGAACCAAACAAGACTCAATGTTTGAAGTTGCCAAAAAAGTTTAAACGATAACAAACTAGATAATTTATGCGCTATATAGACGCCTAGATCAATTAAGCAGCAGTTGGTAGGAGCAACAAAACGCACCGGCCAAACACACAATTATGATATGCGCTTTTGACAAGAAGCATATGCTTCAAAACGAACTGACCAAATACAATTGTGATATGAGCTTTTGATAAGAAACATATGGCTTCACAAATTAATTAAACTTTCAAGAAAGAACAATAGTTAAAATACAAATATAAAAAAGAAAAAGAGAAAGTAAGCAATCACAAACTTACCAAAGTCTGAAATTTATCTGCCATTAAATCCATACTACCTTCGTGCCTATGGATAACACTGCAGCATTGACAAAACTCACATTATACGTGTACAAACATAAACATAATAAAATGAGAACCCAATTATAAACAAAAAAATACAAGTCATTCATAGAATGATCTGCTGTAAACTATAAAGTTCATGTTAACCATAAAATGAGTATGATATAAGTTAAAAATTCCTATACTCACTCACATATATAACTTTGAGTGTGACAAAAGTGCTTCTCATTGAAGTGCTTTTAACATAATGCACTTCACAAATCATAACTTGGCTGATATAATCATTAACATAATTAATATAGTTGATATAATCAAATGCGTAAACAATGTCATTTAAAGGCACTGCATATAAGTTGTCTGGGTCTGACACAGCCAAGTCCACATGCTTTTCGTTAATACATAAACCTAGAAAACGACCACGTTTCGAAGGATTCTTCTTTAGCAATTCGTTGAACAAGTCCAAGGGCTTCACCAACTTCATCTACCAATCAATTAAGGGAACCAAATAATAAACACCTTGAATCGGAAAATATAAAACTCTTGAATCGGAAAATTGAAAAGAAATATAAATACCTTTCTGGGCGAGAGAGCTCAGTCGTCGGCGACTCGGCGGCGGCGGCTGCTGATAGTGAGAACGCAGATAAAAATAAAAAATAAAAACCTAGAAAGAAAGTTAAATGATTGAAATAGATATTTACTTTTTAATCGGAAAAATCGTAAACAAATTAAAATAAAATAAACTCTCAATTTCTGCTGTTAAGAAGTTTAGATAAAATTACACTTTTACCCTCTGAGGTCTCCCATCCCTAGAAATACTGTATCAGTTAAAAATAATAAAAAAATATTATTACTAATAAGTAATAACCGTGGCCAATTCTGTATAGATTTAAACAATCATCTTAAATTTATTACTAACTCTCTTTAAAACCCCCAATTTTCAATTTTCCCTCTGACCAAAATTTCAACCGCTTCCCAAATTTTCAGTCTCCATTAAACCCTAGAACAATTACCATCAAAATGGAGTGGAATCCACAAACCCTCGGATCCTCTCGCAATGCTTCTTCCACACACTATCTCCGGCCGAAAAGCCGCGCCGCGCCGCCGAGAAATCTTTGGCTGACGCTGCGGACAGCCCTGACTACGGCCTCGTTGTTCTCCGTCTTGTAGCCGAACAGACGGTCGACGATCAGATTCGCCACGCCGCTGCCGTCAACTTCAAAAACACCTCCGCTACAGCTGGTCCCCGTCCTCCGATTCTAACTCCGGCACCACTCTCGCTCCAATCCTCGACTCCGAGAAGGAGCAAATCACAGACCTAATCGTGACTTGCATGCTCTCTTCCTCGACGCCGCGAATCCAGAGCCAGCTCAGCGAATCCCTAGCCGAGTAGCCGTCATTGGCAAACACGATTTCCCAAAATCGTGGCCCACTCTACTGCCCGAACTAGTCTCCGTAGCGTCCCAGTCATACGACAACGCTTCCATCAACGGTATTCTTGGAACTGCCAACTCTATTGTTAAGAAATTCCGTTACCAATGCAAAACAAATGATCTTTTACTCGATTGAAAATATTGTCTCGATAATTTTTGCGTTCCACTGTTGGAGAACTTTCTCAAAACTGCTGCATTAATTGATTCTACTGTGAGTTCTGGTGGGTCTGCAGTGACTCTCAAGCGGTTATTTGAGTCACGGAGATTGTGTTGTAGGATATTTTATTCGTTAAACTTTCAAGATTTGCCTGAGTTTTTTGAGGATCATATGAATCCTGCACTTGAGAGTAGTAGTGATGGACTCGAGGTGGTTGGCGAGCTTAAGGCGGCAGTTTGTGAGAATACTAGTCTTTATATGGAAGAGAATGAGGAGGAGTTTCAGGGATACTTGAATGATTTTGCACTTGCTGTGTGGGCTGTACTTGGGAATGTTTCACAGTCTTCAGCTCGTGATAGATTAGCTGTTACTGCAATTAAGTTTTTGACTACTGTGAGTACAAGCGTTCACTATACTTTGTTTTCGGGGTGAAGGAGTGATACCACAGATTTGTCAGAGTATCGTGATTCCAAATGTGAGGTTGAGAGATGAAGATGAGGAGCTTTTTGAGATGAATTATGTTGAGTAGTGATATTGATACCAGGAGGAGGATTGCCTGTGAACTTCTCAAAGGAATTGCAACAAATTATAAGCAAAAGGTAACAGAAATAGTTCCCGTCCAGATACAGAATTTGTTAAGCTCATTTACTGCAAACCCTGTTTGCAATTGGAAGGATAAGGACTGTGCCATATATTTAGTTGTCTCGCTTGCAACAAAGAAGGCTGGGGGCACTTCTGTTTCCTCCGATGTTGTTGATGTTCAAAGCTTCTTTACATCAGTTATTGTTCCAGAGTTGCAAGGTCAGGATGTAAATACATTTCCGATGCTCAAAGCAGGTGCACTTAAATTCTTTACAATGTTTCGGAGTCAGATTCCAAGGCCCCTAGCATTTCAATTGTTTCCAGATTTGTTTCGGTTCCTTGGTGCAGAATCAAATGTGGTTCATTCTTATGCTGCAAGTTGTTTAGAAAAACTCTTTCTGGTCAAGGATGAGGGGGGAAGAGCTAGATATGATTCAGCAGATATAACTCCATACCTCCCTGTTCTGATGACTAACCTTTTCAATGCCTTGAAATTTCCGGTGTCCGAGGAGAATCAGTACTTGATGAAGTGTATAATGCGGATTCTTGGGGTTGCAGAGATTTCCACTGAGGTTGCTGGACCTTGCATCTCCGGCTT
Source organism: Dipteronia sinensis (assembly GCA_033220585.1). NCBI lineage: Eukaryota > Viridiplantae > Streptophyta > Magnoliopsida > Sapindales > Sapindaceae > Dipteronia > Dipteronia sinensis. The sequence goes on from CM065642.1 coordinate 11,553,877, forward strand.
GACCTCTATTCTGAATGAGGTTTGCAAAAATCCAAAAAATCCAATCTTTAACCACTACCTCTTTGAGTCGGTAGCTGTTCTAGTCAGGTGGGCATGCCAGAGGGATCCCTCTCTAATATCACCTTTTGAGGCAAGCATTCTCCCCAGCCTCCAAATGATTTTGCAAAATGACGTGACTGAGTTCTTACCATACGCATTCCAGCTGTTGGCTCAACTTGTTGAGTTGAATAGGCCTCCCATTGCCCCAAATTACATGGAGGTTTTCAAACTTCTTTTGATTCCTGAATCATGGAAGAGATCTTCAAATGTTCCAGCCCTTTTGCGTCTGCTTCAAGCCTTCCTTCAGAAGGTACCACAGAAGATAAGCCAAGAAGGCCATCTGGCCCGGGTGCTTGGGATATTCAACATGCTTGTCTCAGCCCCTAGCTCTGATGAACATGGTTTCTATGTTCTCAATACTGTCATTGATAATCTTGAATATGGTGTCATTGATCCATACATGTCTCACATCTGGAATGCCTTGTTTGTATGCCTCTAAAATAACCCCACAGTAAAGTTTGTCAAGTCCCTTGTCAATTTTATGTCACTTTTCCTGGTCAAGCATGGTCCTCCAGCCCTTGTGGATACAATGAATACTATTCAGCCTACGATATCCAGAACAATTGTGGAGCAGTTCTGGATACCAAATCTTAAGCTGATCACTGGAGCCATTGAATTTAAGTTGACTGCTGTTGCTTCAACCAGACTTAACTGTGAATATCCAGTTCTTTTGGATCCTTCTGCTGTTGGAGTCTGGGGGAAGATGCTGAACAGCATTGTGACCCCCTTTTCGAGGCCGGAGGAGGATAGAGTTGAGGAAGAACCAGAAATGCCAGATATTGCAGAAAATTGGGTTATGCAGCGACATTCGTCAATCTTTACAATGCTGGAAAGAAAGAAGAGGAGGTCATAAGATAGCGACTTCCCCTGGGAGGTTCCCTCAAATTATCAATGAAAATCTTGAGTCAGCAAATCAAGAAGTGTTGCTTCAGCTCTGCAGCAGTTACAATTTCACTATAGTTTAAGTAAGTAGTTTCGTCTTTCTTTATTGCTTTACTATTTTGGTTTTTACTGTTGGAATTGCAGAATGAAGATCACTAGTAGGAGGTCATAAGATAGCGAAATGAATTTCTGAGTCCAACCATACATATTTCAGTATATGAAAACTATTTCTACATTTGCATGGGAGTAGGTTGAAGAAACTGTTAATTGTTGGAATTTTTTTAATCTGCAAAATCCATCAGTCATCAGTTTCTCGTTACCTTAAAGTTGATTGCAAATGATTTTTGTATTGAACATTTACTTCAAATTATTTTTATATAACTATCATGACCCTTATTACTTGTCGAGCGAAGAATTAAAGTTTTGGACAGAATTTTCAGGAAAACCTCTCTTTCAATAATAGACATATTTCTGCCGATAAATGGCTGAAGGATGCTCTGTATTAATTTATTACAAATGATATTTGTATTGACCATTAACTTCAAATTATTTTAATATAAGTTATATAACTATAATGACCTTTTTTTCTGGTCCAGTAGATAATCCTACTCGTGTTTATCAATAACTAAAATTTTGGACAGAATTTTCAGGAAAACCTCTTTGTTGATAATTGACAAATTCCAACTGATAAATGACCTGGAGCCTTTATAGGAAGCATGCTTTGTATTAATTTATTCTAATTATCAAATGGATTTTTCTTATGTCTTCTTTAGAAGAATTTGTTTGTAAATATATATATATATACAATAATTTTCACATAAGTGCGCACTGATAGAATTATATAAGGATATTGAATATGAGCCACTCATTTTACATATTTTGACTTGGTATGTATGCACTTGTCAAAACTCTTTTATAAATGAGTGGCTCACATTCAATGTCCTTATATAATTCTATCAGTGCGCAATGACAGGAAAATGACTGTATGTATATATATATATATATATATATATATATATATATGCATTTCTACTGATGGGGAAGAAATGGTTCCTTGAGAGACAAACTCTTGAAGGAAGCTCACACTTCAGCTATTTGGGGTCACTCGGATATAAAAGATACTGTTAAAAGACTACAACAGTTCTTTTATTGGAACTCCTACAAAGAAGATGTAGTGGCAAGTAGGGGTGGGCATTAAGTTCGGAACCGAACCGAACCGAACCGAACCCCTATTTCGGTTCGGTTCGGTTCATCAAATCGGTTTAAACCGGTTTAAAACTTTAAAAACCGAAAATATTTCGGTTCAAACCGGTTTGTTTTCCCAAAACCGGTTTGAACCGAAAAAACCGGCTATAAAACTAAAAAAAAAAAACCCTACCTGTCTTCAGCTCACTCTTCAGTCTTCACATTCTCTTCTCTCACTCTCTGAGTTCGCCGACCTGATTTCTTCTCCTCTTCTCTTCTCTTCACTCTCAACTCCAGGCCTCCAGCTATCATCTTCTTCTCAAATCTCAACGCAAGGCATCAGGCCATCAGCTATCATCTTCTTTAAGCTTTCATCTACGCCAGTCGCCAGCTGTCATCTACACCATATTCTTCTTCTTTCAACCCTCATCTAAGCCGATCTGCTCAAATGTCAACATCCGTTTGGCGATCTGCTCTTCTCACTTGAATGAACATCTTAGCTCGTCCAATTTCTTTCCACAACATCTGATTTTACGAAGGTTTGTCAATTTCTCATATTTTGTTCTAAATTTCTTCTTAATTTTTCTAATTTTCTTCTGTTTTTTTGTTTCACGCACATCTGAAATCCCAAATGCTTGTGCTCGTCCAACTGCAACGTCTTCAATCTTCATCTCCAGCTTGACTGCTTCAACGAGAACAACTTCAAAGGTTAGTTCTTGTCTCTTTGTTAAACTGTTAAACTGTTTAATTTTGTAATAAAAGACATGAGTATGTGATTTTGTGATTGGTTCTGATACTATGTCTCTTTGTGGAATGAGGAGATGTCTGATTTGGTTTGGATTGTAGACTACATCAGACATTCAGACATATTTGCTCCGTTTTCTGATACTATGTCACTTGTAGTGTGCTCTGTTTTCTGTTGGTTTTCTGGTGATCATTAACAACCCTGCAAGTCCTGCAACTGATATATATATATATATATATATACATTTGCTCTGTTTTCTGTTGGCCATGGATTCAAGTTGAATTTTGCTTCTTTTTTGGTAGAACAGTTGTACTTGCATAGAACAGTTGGTTTTCTTAATTTTAATTGACAGATATAAGTAGATTGTATGTATATAATGTACACAGTTGGTCATATACACAATTTTTTGACAATATATTTCTTGTTTTTTGTTTCAAAACAGTAATATGGATTGATGTTGATCTATGATATGATTTGGGTGTTGATCTATGATATGATTTGATGTTGTGTGTATAAGCAGTTCTAATATAGCAAAGAGCTAATATAACATTAAAAATTCTGTTGTTTCTAAATTCTAATTCTGTGATTGTGATTGTGTTTGTGTCTAATTACTTATATTTATTATTTATTTGCATGTGAAATTGCGAGTAGATAGAGATTGATCCTAATATCAGTAATATGGATTCAATGGATGAGAGTACTGACTCGGGTCCGGAGACCTTAGAGAATTCTAGCTCCATTGGAAAGGGGAAGATTTCAAAGAAGGGTTTATGGGTAGGTGGTAGGAAAGGAAAAAAAAAAATCAAAATGTTGGATACATTTCGATGAATATGTCTCCAAAGAGGGGAAGAAAAGAGCTAGATGCAAGTATTGTGGTGATACTTATGCATTTGACTCGGGTTGTAGCACCACAAACATGAACACACATATTGATAAACGATGCAAAAAGTATCGTCCTGTAGATCTAACACAAAAAGTGTTGGTGAAACAACCATCTGTATCAGGTTTTGGGAGTAGTTTAGGGGTGTCAAAATTTGATCAACTTAGATGTAGGAGGGCCTTAGCGGAGATGTTGATACTCGATGAATTACCATTTCGATTTGTTGAGAATCGGGGATTCCGTAGGTTTTGCTTTGAACTTTGCCCTTTATTTGATCTCCCATCTAGGAGAACCATTGTTAGAGAGTTATATCAATTGTACATTGATGAGAAGATGAAGTTGAAGAAGTATTTTAGTCGGAGTAAGGTGAGGGTTTGTCTAACCACAGACACGTGGACATCAATACAAAATATAAACTATATGGTTGTCACTGCTCATTTTATTGATTATGATTGGCAGCTGCAGAAGAGGATTCTGAGCTTTAGTCAAATAGTTGATCATAAAGGAGATTCAATTGGAAAGTGTATTGAGAATGTCTTGATTGAGTGGGGTATTGATAAGGTTTTCACAATAACCGTGGATAATGCAACTGCAAACACCACTGCCATTGGTTATGTGATTAAGAAATTAAATAGTTGGCAAGATGATGGAGCGATTTTGGGGGGCAAGTACTTGCATGTACGATGTTGTGCACATATCCTAAATCTAATAGTCAGTGATGGGTTGAAAGATTTGCATGACTCAATTGTAGCGATTCGCAATGCAATGAAATTTGTGAAATCTTCTCCCAGTAGACTAGATAGATTTAAAAATGCAGTTACACATGAGAAGATTGAGACTAAGGGGTTGGTAGTGCTAGATGTTCCTACAAGGTGGAATTCAACTTACTTGATGTTGGAAAGTGCAGTGAAGCTTAGAAAAGCATTTGACCGATTAGGAGAGGAAGATATTCATTATGTGAACTATTTCAGAGATGATGAAAATGAGCAGAAGAGGATAGGACCCCCTAATTGTGATGATTGGGATAATGCCAAGGTGTTTATCAATTTCTTAGCAACCTTTTATGATATTACCTTGGATTTTAGTGCATCATTACGTGTGACTTCCAACATTTATTTTAAGAGTTGGTGCACCATCCGTAATCAACTAAATTCATTGACTAACGAAATAGATCCACTTGTGAGTAAAATTGCTGTGAGTATGCAGCAAAAATTCGACAAGTATTGGGGGGGTTTAGAAAAAACCAATAACTTGTTGATCTTGGCAGTTGTTCTTGACCCAAGGTACAAATTGGGTTATGTGAAGTTTCGGTTTGATTCCATTTATGGTGTGGAAGAATCTCAATCAATGATTTCTAAGTTGAAAGGTGTGTTGTTAGACTTGTATGAATGGTATACCCGATTTTATGGTAGTTCGGGTGGGGGTGCAAAGGAAACCGATGATGTGTTCTCATTTGGAGTTGGTGGTGGACCTAGTGATGACTTAGAATTTGGCAGGTTAAAGGCAACTGATGAAGAGGATAGTTTATGGGGAATGAAGCAACAAGAAGAAGATATTAATAAAGGGAAAAGTGAGGTGGATTTGTATTTGTTGGAGCGTGCTGAGAAATTGAATGAGAGATTTGATGTTTTGGCTTGGTGGAAGAATTCTTTAGTGAAGTTTCCTATATTATCAATGGTTGCAAGAGATATCTTTGCAATGTCGGTTTCAACAGTTGCTTCTGAGTCCGCATTTAGCACCGGTGGTCGCATTCTTGATCCATTTAGGAGTTCTTTGACTCCTAAAATAGTTGAGGGGTTAATTTTGACCGGAAATTGGTTGCAAGCAACTTGCCCTATTGCTGAACCGCGTGTTGTTCAAGAACATGCTCAAAATGAAGATGAATCGGTTCATTTGTTAGAACATTATATCAATGTTGAAATCGGTAAGTATTTAATATTTAGGTGGACTTATCAAACTTCTTGTTTTTTTATTAATGTTATTTATTATTATGTTATTTAATTGTTTTTTTGTCTTGATCTTAATGTAGAGTATGAGAGTGGAGTGACAAATGTTTCTATGGAGGATAAAAATTAAGGAGGAATGATTAATGAAATGAAGCTATGAAGGTAAGCCTTTAATCGTTTGTATATGCATATATATATATATATATTTTTTTTTTGTTTCATGATGATGGCCTTGCATCCTTCTAACATGGATGCAAGTCATTTATTTTACTGTCATTGCTCATTATTACTCATTACTAATTACCGTTTCATTTATGAATGCAGGAAGTTGGAATTATTTTACTGTCTTTATTTCATTTCCTATTTGGTCTTATTTTATTGTTATTACTAATTAAGTGATTCGTAGTTTTTATTTTAGTTGTAATTTTGAATTGGAGTTTGAATTTGGATTGTAATTTTGATTTGGAGTTTGTTTTAGTTTGTTTTGATTGTAATTTTGATTTGGAGTTTGGATTTGGATTGTAATTTTTATTTGGAGTTTGGATTTGTGATTTAGAGTTTTTATCTTTGAAAATTGAAATGTATGTCTCATGGATGTACCATGTATGAATGTATGAAATATAAATTAAATATTATTGGGTTTGATTTGGATTTTTTTGGGTTTGGGCTATTAAAACTTATATAACTTTGGTCCAAAATTGGAATTCAACAAGGCAACAAACAACCTATCATAATTAAAACATATTAAAAAAAACTCATTAAACCCATGAAGCCCATAAGGCCCATTAGGCCCAAAACCGAAATGAACCGAACCGAACCGAACCGATTCAAATCAGTTCAGTTCAGTTCAGTTACCATTTTCTATTCGGTTTAATCCGGTTTGATTTTGGGTGAACCGAAATATTTTCGGTTCAGTTCGGTTTTACCCAAAACCGAACCGAACCGAACCGTGCCCACCCCTAGTGGCAAGGGTTTCTAGCTGCTCTATTTGCCAATAGTACAAGTCAGAATATGTTAAATAACCAGGCCTACTACAACCCTTACCAATTCCTTCCAGACCATGGCATTACATTGCCTATGATTTTATAGGACTCCACTCCTCCCGAAAGTTGAGGTGGAGAAAACTAATTTGCCTGAGGTCACATGCCCTGATTGGAAAGCCGTGGCGTTCTAGGATGAAGAAATCAAGTACGCAATTTCTGATGCCTATACATGATGTTTTATTGGGTAATAGGATGTTGGAATTGCTAAATGCTACTAACTAGTAAATGGGTTGTATACTTGTATTATTTATTTTAGGTTTTTATGTGGATCCGGATTTTGATATTGGTTTATGCTGAAATGCTCTATTGTTTTAATTTTATTATATGAATTAATTAGTTTTTGTTGGGGAGTGAGTGATGGGAGGGGATGGTAAGTTGGCCGTTTCATGCAATAATTCAGTTCAAAGATTGCTCTTAAAGCGGTTAAAAATGCACTGCCCAAACTAACAAGATCAATTTCAAATCAATCTATTTCTATACACAACTTCTTGTCATCAAAACATAGAAAGAAACAACGCTAAAGAGTTCTTGTTTTTGCGTTTAGCCGTAACTTGTTTATCAGGATTTAGGATGGGCCAACTAATGATTAATGAACCATATAGGTATGCATTTTAATAATATAAATTAATTAATAAATATCTTTTTTTGATATAAAATATCATAAATTAATTAATAAATATCTTATTTTATTGACCATAACAGTAGGATATAAAATCAATCCCTTTTCTTTTTATGATTTAAATTTCCAATTTAGAAAAAGAAAAATAAATAATTTCCTTTATTTCATACATCATTGCCGCGTCTAATATACATTATTATTTCATATATTTTCACCGTAAAGACTTATTGACGATATGAGGTTTGTCCGGTGGTAAATATCGCACACCTCTACTACGATGTTGTGGGTTCAAGTCCTCCTTATAATACTAAAAAATATATAGTGAAGGCTTACTATCTTATTTTATAATACTCATTTTATCTTGAGATAATTCTTTAAGTTTTATTTTATACATTGTTTGTTAATCCGATAAAAGATTAGATAAATTTGGTTTTAAATGATTTTTGAGATATAAAAGAGCAACAAATTACATTTTTATTCTCAAAATTAATATATATTTTTTGTGACATTACGTTTAGAGTTTAGTTTAAGGGTTTCACATTTTGTTTTTGTCTTTTAACAATTTATGTTCATAAATATTAATATATTAGTTTAAGGGTTTCACATTTTGTTTTTGTCTTTTAATAATTATTTTTATAAATATTAATATATTTATTTTGCATGACATTGAATATTAGTTTTTGTTTTGGCTCCCCCGAAACCAAATTCCTAGCTTCACCATTTGGAGAGGAGGTTGAGGTTTATTGGTGGCAAGCATCTTACACCCATTGTTGAAGTTGTAGATTTAAAACGTATTACCTTCTCCCCAATATCAAATTTTATGGTTAAAATAAAATTAAAAAAAGTGTGACTGTTCCAATGTAATAAACAATAAGTAATGTTAGGTTTTCTAAATTTTTTTTCTAAATTTCTTTCCAAATTATATTGGCATATGATGTGTTAACATCACATCACTCATCACATAATTCCATTTATAAAATGTTGACACTCACATGTCAATACCATTTAGTAAGAAATTATAAATTAGAATAGAAATTATAAATTTGATTATCGAATTACGTACATTTTTAGCAAATTTAATCCTTTCTAGTACCCATGTTAATTAGTTTTGTTCAATAAAAAAATAGTATGTACGCACCATAGTATACACTAACGAGTAGTAAAGGCGTATTTAAATTGAAGGGCTAGAAGAGAATCAAACAAAGTTTATGATAACATTTGACACAATAATGATAGTCAAAATCCAGCCAACGGTTTGGAGCTTGGGTAAATAACTCACAAGTCAGCGGTTTGAATCCTACCAAATTACCAATAGCAAAAGCTTCAAAAAAAAATACTTTATCTAAATAGGTAGGTAGATACATAGATACCGAAACCAGCACACATACGCCATGAGGTCGTGGGTTCGAGTCATTCCCTTTAAAAAAAAACCCTGAATTTATGTAATATTTTTAAAAAAATCCAGTACATATTATATAATTTATTTCTTTTTTCTTTTTACAGTAACTATCTATTCAAATATCTAAACCATATATTTTTTTAAACCTTTTTGCCATTTGTAAGATTCGAGCCACTAACTTAAAATTTATCTATCCAAACCCAAAGCTCGTCTTTTTACTAGTTGAGCTATACCCTTGGGAGCATACAAATTATTTCTTATTCAACTAATTAATTATATAAAAAAGATAAATCGAACCATTTTCCATTTTAAGTTAGGATACAAATCACCTTGTTAAAAAATGGTGTCTCAATTTGTGTTTAATAAACCAAATTGGATTATGTGTACACGCATGACCCAAATTTGGTTGGTTAGACACAAATTGGTGGTGATTTGAATCCTTTAAGCTATCATGTTCAAGCATTTAGCATTTAGCCCATGTTATAAGTTGAAGTCGGAACTCGGAAGTCCCAAATTCAACTTATTTATAATTAATTTGAACCCTTCTGATTCTACTCCTAAATTAAAATTGGTTTTATTAATACTAATAATTAGTACTGATGATAATCATTTTTTTGAAAGAAGTATTTATTATCATTATCTCAACGAAAAGAAACATTTTAACTGTCCAATGCCATTAATAATAAGCAAACCCTTAAGTTTCCAATAGGACCACATGCATGCAAATATGCAATGCACTACATGGCCTGGGTATCGATTTTAAGTTTCACACCGATAAGAAAGTTGAGCTGTTAATTCTTTGTGGCATAAATATATGTTTGATAATTAATATTAAACTAGCTAATACACGTTCTGTCAGTCTCTTTGAATTTTTCGATGACTAGAAAATTTATTTTGTGGGTAATGGAATACGTGAAAAGTTTCCAAGTTCAACTATAGAAAATTTATGTTTGAAGAGAAAAGCTGGAAATCCTGTACCATTCCATTTGGGTGGTATTTTTGAAGTTTGTCATTTGGCTGCTAAGGTTTTGAAGAAGCCTGATATCAGTAAATGTAGATTAGCTGAGTTGGTTAAGGAAGTTAGAAACAATACGTTGGCTACTAGTGCTGCTTCACAGAGCTCTTGTCAGGCACCAACAGATTAAAAGTTACTAAATTGCCTGAGATCAATTGCCATAATTGGAAAGCCGTGGCGTTCTCCGATGTAGAAATCAAATACGCTATTCATGATGCATATGCATCTTGTTTCCTCGGTGATAAGTTGTTGGGTATGGTAGATGCTACTAATTAACTAGCTAGTTATATGAGTTTGATTGTTTATATATATATATATATATATATATATATATTTTCTTATATGTTTGGTTTTATGTTTTTGATCGATTCGTGGTGGTTAATCTTTTTAATTTTATCAAGTTGAAATCCTTGTGTTTTTTTTTTTCATATCAATAGTGCATTTCTTTTACACAGTTTGTGATTATCTGCTCTTCATTCTTTGATGATTGCTATAGTCAATTTTTATATTTGATCATCTTATGTTCCAATTTATAAAGTGATAATTGACTAATGAATACATACGAATAAATAATTATTAATCTCTTTTGTTATATATATATATGACAAGTGAAGGAATTGAAGCAGTTTTTCTGCTAGAACATTGGTCTTATTAACAGTAATTACTAGTATTGATTATGAATTATGATTTCATTGAAGTTTAATTTTCCAATGCCATCAATAAACAAACCCTTGAGTTTCCTATACTAGCCTGCTTCAGATCACTACCTGGACCTCTAATATGGTTCTTCAATGTCAAGACTATTTGTTTGGTGCGTGGGTATTGGAATTGATAGCAAGTTAAAACAAACCCTTCTTTGGAAGCCTGAACTTTCTAGTGGATCATGTGGATTAGCAGATTTGGCTCGAGATGATTTGATAGTAGATTTTTATCTTGCAACATTTAATTCTTATCAGTTTTCAGTAAAACCCTTGTATGTGCTCAGTTTCTTGGTTTTAGCCCAGTACTCATAAGGTAATTATCATACATGAGATACCACATTTTTTTTAACAAGTAATAGTACATTTTTGATTCACATATATACTACAAACCTTTATATACTTCTAATTCAATCTGGCAGTACTGCTCCTTTACTATGAATTTAAAGATGAATTTACCTTCGACCCCCTAACTCTACCTACCTGGATGGTGTCAGAGGTACTGATCAAAGAGAAACAGATACAGAATTCACAAAAGAGAAAATTTTGTAATTGGACATATTACGCAATGTTGTTTGTGATAATCTAGCCTGTTTTGATAATTTGAAATTTTGTTGTTGTTTGTTAATCTATTTATTTTTTGAAGGAGTTTGTTAATCTATTTAATTCAATGATTTCATTTACTTAATGTACAAAGCATAGATGATAAAATGAGGTTAATTGGCCGGTGGTCTGCCCATAACACCTCTACCATGAATGAGTAAAGTGTTGGGTTCTAATCGGTTTCCTTCTCAAATATACAAAGTATAGATTTTAATTAGTTCTGTTCCCCTCTTCAAATACACAAAGTACGTATAGATTTAAATTAGTTAATTAACTTGTGATCTATTTAAAGAGTAAAATTTTAATAAAAAATTGATATCTATTCAAGTTAGAGTACTATATATCCATTTAAGAAAAAAAACAAAAAAAAAGAGAGTACTACATATATAAATATATATAGTTCTGGATTATCAATTTAATCAAGTAGTATATTCAATAAATTGTATCTATTGAATAGACATTTTGAACTGAGGAGTAAAGAAAAAAAAAACTAGTGTGAACTCGATCTCCAAAAGATAAATTACCAAGTTTGCATTGTACATGTATACTCAAAAAATTGGCAGGAAAGCAAATTAATGGTTAAACATTTAATTTAATTAATATCATAGTAGTTAATCAGAGAAGATGAACTAAATTAATTTCAGTAATCTTGATTATTAAATCAATAATGAGAAATGTAAGCCAATATTTAACTTTTAATTTTCCAATGCCATTAATTAATAAACAGACCCTCCATTTGTAATACCATTATGTATTAATTATATATCCAAACAATTAATATTGAAACAACTCACATAGGCCAACAGGTGCGTAGCTCAGCTGGTAGATGAACGAGCTTGAGGCTTGGACAAATGACTCCCAGGTCAGCGGCTCGAATCCTACCAATGGCGAAAACTTTCAAAAAAAATACCTGAATTAATAAACTTTCAAACCATTTTATTTATTTATTTATTTTTGAAATTATTATAATATTTCATGATTGAGAGAGGGAGCAAGACTTGAACCTCTTGAATCTTGGTGTGAATGTGTGCTAGACTTATTACTGAATCTTGTCCATTTTATTTTGTTTTGAAAATCTTGGAATGGAAAAAAAAAGGTAATTGAAGTGGTCCAAAAATAATGTATTTCTAAAAAAAAAAAAATTAAAAAAGGGCAAACTGCACTGGACCCCATGAGGTTTGGGCAAGTTACACTTAGATGAAAAAGTTTCTTTATTATACACTAACACCCCCAACACTTAAATTTGACTTTTAAAATACCTAAAATGCACCTAGTTATATTATTTTATACTTTATTTTTTTTACCTTTTAACCAAAAACTTTATAAACTTTAATAAAAATAAAAACTAAATAAAAATATGATTCATTAAATAAATAAATAGTTTTAAAAAATTAAATAAATAAATAGTTTTAAAAAATTAAGTAAAAAAAAATTAAAAAAAAAAAATTAAAAAATCAAATAAATAAATAAATAGTTTTAAATAAATAAATAATTTTAAATAAATAAATAGTTTCAATAATAAATGAAAAAATTAAAAACATTGATTTTTTAAGAATATCCATTAATAGGGACAAGATAAGCTCTAAAAACCTTGAAGCTTCTCTCACCATCATCTTTACGGTAAATGTTTGGATATTTAGAGTTTTTTTGTTCCTATTAATAGATATCCTTATAAAATTTAATGTTTTTAATTTTTTTCATGTATTTATTTACATTTTAAAACTATTTTTTTAAAAAGCTATTTATTTATTTTATTTTTAAAAACTATTTATTTATTTTGATTTTTTAAAACTATTTATTTATTTATTTATTTTTAAAATTATTTATTTATTTAAACTATTTTTTATTTAATTTTTTAAACTATTTATTTATTTAATTTTTTAACTATTTATTTATTTAATGAATCACATTTTTTATTTAGTTTTTTATTTTTATTAAAGTTTATAAAGTTTTTGGTTAAAAGGGTAAAAAAAAGTATAAAATAATATAACTAAGGGCATTTTAGGTATTTTAAAAGTCAAATTTAAGTTTTGGGGGTGTTAGTGAATAATAAAGAAACCTTTTCATCTAAGTGTAACTTGCTCAAATCTCAAGGAGTTCAGTGCAATTTACCCTTTATTTAAAAAAAATATTAAATAATAATAATATTAAAATAAAAATACTCAAAATAAGGGGTATAATAGTAGAACTACAACCACTTAATATTCAAGTGAAAACAACTTAAAGAAAAAAACAAACAAATCAACATATCTTAACAATTAAGATCTATTAAGCACTTTTGTTTTTTAAGATTTAAGTTAAAAAAAAACAAACACCCTCTACATCTCAAACTTCTACATCCACGGCATGATAGACAGTCAAATTTATCCAAATGCATCATTGTAGACGGTTGACTTATGACAGTTCTGTCTATCGAGAGTTCAATCAAAGATTCTAACTTCCTCAAGTTATCCGGCAATATTTTCAATTTTGAGCAACCTGAAAGATCGAGGATATATAGTGATGTCAAATTACAGATGCTACTCTGAAGCTCCTCAAGATATTTGCATCTCCTCAAATACAATTCATTAAGCCCATTCAGATTTTCAATCCTATGGGGCAACTCCTTAATTGTTGTTCCACTTAATATAAGAAATCGCATGCCTTCCATTGTTTCCCAGATTTCTGGAAAAATCTCTAGTTTGGAGCAATTCTCAAGATTCAGCTCCTCGAGATATTTCAATTTGCAAATGTTTGTCGAAATATGCTTAAGCTTCGTGCATTGTGATAGATTCAAATTGCAAAGCTTGGTTAGACTCCCAATCGATAGTGGGACTTCATCTATTGCAGTCCCACTCAAATCCAAAACTCTTAAATCAGCGGAAATTTCTGGAAACTTTGTGAGGTTATCACAGTCACTGAGCAGAAGAGATGTAAGAGATTCAAAATGAATATCACTGGGAAAGCTCCTAAGACTCTTGCAACCGTTCAAATCCAAAAAATAAAGATTTTTGAGATGTTAAGCAACCTTAGGAAAGTCAAGCAAGCTTCTGCAATGTCTGAGGTCTATCTCCTCAAGCAATGGGGCATCTGAGAGGTCTGGGATACTAGTGAGACGTTCACATCTATAAAGAATAAGCCGCTTTAAATTTGGAGTATGTCGTGAAGCAAAAAAAACAAAGTAAAATCACTACAATAAATAAATATATACAAAGAATAAAAGAATAAAACTTATAGTTAAAATGTTAAAATATATATACCATTGTGTCTTCCCAAAGTCGTTCAAGATTGCTAACTCTCAAAACAAGTTCAACAAGGTTTTTTGGATTAAAAGTTGATGGCAGTGTTTTCAAAGGAAATCCAAACCAAATGAGAGACCTCAGCTTGCTAGAAATATCAATTAGGCCATCCGGAAAATGCACTTTAGAGTTGTACTGCCCTTCAAAGTAATCATCAATACAAGAATCATAGAATTTGAGGAATCTAAGATTGTACATTTCTTGAAGGCTTGGAGCTAAACTGCATATCCTTTATATTTCTCAAATCTAGGATTATCCCTTGAACTGCATTAGTCCCATAACAGCAAAAAATAAAGTACAAGTAATATCATAAAATTAGAAAAAAAAAAGGATATTATAAAATATTGTAGATTTACTTAAACAATGGACAAAATTTTTGCATGTTCATTATGTTAAAAGTAACCCTTCTTAATCTACACTAACAAGTTTTAACAAACTAATTTATTCAAAAAAGTTTAATCGATTTTTAGAAGCCTATAAGAAGACCAATGCTTGCTTGTTCTATTAATAGTGTAGAGTAAAGAAAAAGGCTTAAACCTCCGAATGTGCAGATAAGAGTGTTGTGTGGACCACGTGAGTCACCTGTGAAAGAGATACTATAAAAGAAGTAAAGTTACAGTGAATGAATGATTGAACTTTCGTGTGTAAATGTGAGTAGTGAGTAGATAGTAAGTAACACAATTGCACTAAGTGTATATTCTGCATATATATTCATCAATTTGAAGGGGGGGGGGGGGGGGGGGGGGGTTTCTAACCTCACCATACTTCAGTGTATTTTGAACTTTCTCTTGTCGCCACAACCTACTATGTTCGCCTTGCTTGTTTGGAGATTCTTTATCAACAATTTCCGTACCCATTTCTTCAAGCAAATCATGCATTTGTATCGTATCATAACTTGAAATTGTTATCAGTGACTTGTCTTTGAGAACACTCAGTGAGTAGTAACAGTAATCCAGTATATTTGCTTAGGGTCGGTCCTGATTTTTTGAGGGTCCGGAGAAAATTTTTAAAATGGGCCCCTTTTTTATATTAATTCTAAAATTTGAGAGAAATCGAAAGAAATCATTCAACGATGGCTGGAGAGAAAAATAAAAATCCTAAATCTTTCACTAATTTTGATGACATAGTGAAATATGGACATGACACGGCACGTCATGGTATAGCACAGCACTGTACGACAAAATTGAGACTTTTATGAACTAAAGTAAAACAAAATTGGGCCCCTAAACTAATACTGAAATCATGTATCTGGAGGCCCCAAAAATGACGGGCCCGGGGACTGTATTTCCTACATAGTCTCGATATTCTCTATTGAAAAAACATGCAATATCAAGATATAAATCCTTCTCAATATCCTCCAATCCATCATAACTAATTTTTAACACATCAAAAATTGTAGTACATGTTTATCTCTAGAAGTTATTATGATTTTACTTCCTAGACCCAATTGATCAACACCCCAAGCAAAAAAATTTCAATGGTAAAGAAACATCTACATCGTCAAGAACAATCAAAATCTTGTGCGTTTGAGCCTTTCCATGATTGTTGATTGAACGGTAGGACAGTCTAATTTTAGATCTTCATCTTTTAAACCTTTAGAAAGAATTTCCTTTTGCAAAGAATTTACTCCTCCAACGTTTTGCAATTTTCCCTAACATCTTTAATGAAACAAACACCTTCAAATTGATTTGAAATTTTATTAAAAACGGCACCAGCAGTAGCTGTCTTACCAACACCACCCATCTCCTAAATCCCTATAATTTGATCATTTGTCGTAACATGAAGACATAATAATGATGGGACATGCTCAATTCGTTCATGTCCTATTAGTCATCCATAATCATGCGATATATACATTTATATTGTCATGATTTTGCATATTAGTGGTCAACCATGGTTGCACCAAACCACTTTGTGATCTCCTTGACTGTCCAGACCCAAGGATCGTGAAAGTGTGCCTTAAAAGGCTTGAAAGCATTCTAAAGGTAGGTGAGACGGAAAAACATATCAAATGGACCAGTAATATTTATACCCAAATGATTAACGAATGTGACGAATTTGATAAAATTGAGAAGACTTGAAAGCAATATAAATATGGGTGGGCAGTACAAACACATCAAATTGACCGGTAATCTTTATCCCGAAATGATAGATGAATGTGACGAATTGAATAAGATTAAGAATCTATAGACCCATGACAACAATGAGATTCATAAAAAGGCTGTGAAGATTTTGGAGACATACGTTGTAGAAAAGATGAAGAATATAATCCAATTAAAAATATTACTTGAAAGCTATGCTAGATAGGAATACACTTACATTGTCATGTATTTTAGATTACCCGTCAACCATGGTTGCATCAAACCAATATGTGATCTTCATGACTGTCCGGAGCCAAGGATCGTGACAATATATCTTTTGGGGATTGAAAGCATTCTAATGGTGGGTGAAGCAGACAAACATAACAAATGGACCAAAATGACCGGTCCGGGACTGTATTTGCTACATAGTCTCGATATTCCCTTTTGAAAAAACATGCAATATCAAGAAATAAATCCTTTTCAATATCCTCCAATCCATCATAACTAATTTTTGACACATCAAAAATTCCACGGTTCAAATTTGTTATTCGTAATGTGTTTACCTTCCCACTCTTGTTTACTCCTTTGATATAATGATGAACTCAACACTTTAAGAGTTAATGGATTGCCTTTTGAATAACATACTAACTATTTTGAGATTTCCATACGATCAACAGGGGGATCGTTTTTTATGAAAAACACAATTGCAGAAGAATTGAAGAGCATGATGATTGTTAAATCCATCAACCTCAAATATGTTTTGATCATTCACTCCACATAGTTGTAGTACATGTGTATCTCTAGAAGTTATTATGATTCTACTTCATAGGCCCAATTGATCAACATCCCAAGCAAAAAATTTCAATGGTAAAGAAACATCTACATCGTCAAGAACAATCAAAATCTTTGTGCGTTTGAGTCTTTCCTTGATTGTTGACCGAATGATAGGACTGTCTAATTTTAGATCTTCTTCGTTTAAAACTTTATAAAGAATTTCCTTTTGCAAAGAATTTACTCCTCCAACGTTTTGCAATTTTCCCTAACATCATTAATGAAACAAACACCATCAAATTGATTTAAAATTTTATTAAAAACGGTACCAGCAATAGCTGTCTTACCAACAACCCATCCCCCAAATCCATATATTTTAAAAGTCTTCATTTTAAAAATATTTATTCACTTTTCTAATATATAAATATATATAATTAAAATGTTTCAAATGACTAAAATATCCTTAGTTTTGATAGTCAAAATTGGTCTACAGTTTAATTTGACCAACTTTGACTATCGGTAGGGAAAGTGAGTGTCAATTATCAATAAAGTTGTTTACGTATGTAAAAAAACAAACATCAGGAGAATTTGTTGTAATTAGTTCTCTTATATTTTTTAATGAATCAGTGGTATTTCTGTCTTTTATCATTTTTTAACGGTCAATTAACACTTAATGGTCAAACCCTGACAGCAGGGAAGTTGAATGTCAATTAACGGTATAGTTATTTCCATATATAAAAGAATAAACCTCATGAGAGTTTAATGTAATTTGTTCTCCACCATCCATTTAAAATTTGGACAGTAGAAATTTAGATTTTTTTGAGTAACTGATGGACCAAATTCATAATTCGCGAAACGGTTAAAAAAATAATAATTCGCCGAAAACCTGGAGACTAAATTCATAAAAACCCAAAGAACAAAACAACAATCTTTAGACAACCCGGTAACTGTTACATAATTTCCACAACTTTTGTTTTGTTTTTCTTTAATAATAAGCTGCCAAACAATCATGAGCACTACAAGATTTTTTTGGTATTTAATGTTGATTTTCCAGCTAAGATGTTCCTAGCTTAAAAAAAAAAAACTAAGATGTTCCTCGACAGACAAATTTAATATATTTATTATGTTTCAGTGATTTGAATTGTGAAAATGATTTTTTTTTTTAAACTCAACAACTACATGTGGTGGGGTTTCAATTGAAAAGAGAAATTTGATATTGCCCAAAAAAAAAAACTCATAATAGTTTCATTTTAATATGATGATTATTATTTATCAATAATTCTAATAATGGAACGAGATAAGATAATGACAAACTGAAAATGAAATTTATGATATTGTTTTATCTAATCACATGGTTATTAATTGCTATGAAAAGATTGTTGATTTACATTCAGTATGTGAGGAACCAATTAGTTCAATTTGCAAAAATAAAATAAAAATGGTCTTATAGTTCACTTAAATGTACATGAAAAATATAGTTGAATCATGAAAGCAACACCTTAAAACAAAGTTATCAGTTACTCTTTTTCACCTTCTAATTATTTATTCAATGAAATAATTTAGGGTTAATATTAAAAAAAACCCTCACCTTTGAACTAGTATTGGATATATATATATATAGTTACAAATACTTTTATTTTAAGAACCTCCCCTATAAACTAACATCGTTAGCATTCCATTTGTGTTGATTGAGTTTGACTATTAAAACGTCTAAAATGTCCATATTTAAACTTCAATTGTATGAATTGGCTATTATACTCTTATAACTTTACCAAATAAATTAATAAAATGATATAAAATAAGATAATGTTAACTTACAAAGGAGAAGTTATTTTGTAAACAATTTAATCCCTAAAAGTAACAAAATTACAAATCAACCAAGCATTGAAAACGAGTATTTGCTTGGGTTTATAAAAAAAGACAAATAAATACATAAATAAATACTTATTCTGGTTTATTTTCAATGTTTTTGGTTCATTTGTAATTTTATTAATTTTTAGGGATAAAACTATCCACAAAATAACTTCTCATTTGTATGTTAACATTTCCGTTTTTTGTATCATTTTATTATTATTATTATTTTTGGTAAAATTATGATGGTATAATGGTCAATTCATACAATTAAAGCTTAAATAGAGACATTTAAGACTTTTTAATTATTAAACACAACCAACACAAACGGAATACTAACGGTGTTAGTCCATAGGAGAGGTTTCTAAAATAAAAGCATTTGTTAATAGTCCATAGGGATGGGGGATTGATCTATTTCTTACATATTTAGTTAGACTGGTTTACATGAAGCCTCAACCAAGCCCAGCCCAATATGAGGAATTTTGTCTTGATGCAACCACTCCACCCAATCAGGTTCTTGTAACAGTGTTGCATTTTTTTTTAAATAAATTCTTTTAAATTTATTTTCTTAAAAGTCTTTTATCGGTCTGGTTATGTTAAAAGTGTGTCGAAATTTGACAAAATCAACCGCTATAACACGTTCCGAAAAACAACTCTCGTTCTAGGGGAGAGCGCTCCCACACTTCATAATTTTATAAGCAAATATAAAACTTGAATAGTGTATTATGAATGTGAATGTACATTTCAAATTATTTCGTAGGGTTTGATTGAACAGGATACACGACTATAATAGAACAATATATTAATAAGTAGTTACAAGGCATTATATATATATAATTATATATATAGTCTTTTTCTCATCAGTGTGCACTGATATAACTTATATCAGTGCGTCACATATGGACCACTGATTATGGAAAAGTTTTGACAAATACATACACTTTAAGTCAAATTATGTAAATTTAATATTCCATATCCAAAACACTGATGAAGTTATACTATTGATTTGAAAATTTCTCTCTCTATATATATAGATATATAGATATATATATATATAGATATATATATATATATATATATATATATATATGAACTCTTACAATAACATTAACTGTTTTGTAGCTACACACAATTAGCATGACTTTATTGCATAAGATAAAATTGTTTCTAAGAGATTCATAAAAGCATTTGAAATATTTCCTTTGAAAAAAAAAATTTGATATTTTTATAAACTAATAATTAAAAAAAATACACCAGTAATAAAAATTAAAAAAATCAAACAAACAAACAAAATTGATATTTTTTTGGTGGGGATGTTCTTGATAAGAATTTCTTGAAAGGTAAAAAAAAATTGATTTCAAAAAAATATTTTTATAAAAAGAAAAACAAACAATCACAAAATTTGAACAATGAAACTGACTTTTGAATTTACTTTTTCACTACTTTTTATTTTCCCTGAAAAGCCAAAAAGCAATAAATAGGCATCAATTGTACTAAAGTATCCATCATTGCTGCTTTGGTGAAATGGGAACAAAAAGATTATAGGAAATGATAGTTACTCATAAAAAGGCACCACCGATACATCTTCACTACAAGAGTACAAGTTCACTAAATATTCTTTTTGGTATTGTTACGTTATTGCTATAGTAATTTCATCGACACCATTAGACTGTAAATATTATAACATATCGGATTCCGTTTAGTTACATAACCTCAATAGATGGTTGTGATAATAGGTTTGTTTGCAAATTATTAAATTCCAAAAGTATTTCTTATTTATTTTAGAGGTTGTGTAAATTAAATGAAAACAAGATTTAGATAAAAATAATATTTCTTTTATTAAAGAGTAGGTTTCGAATATTCAATGTTTATATATTATATTCAACAATAATGTTACTTTATCTAAATGATGCCACATCACTGTAATCCATTCATTTAAATTGTATTGGATTTATATAATTTAAATTAATAGAGTATAATTATATCACGTCATTTTGATATCAAAATTGAATACCAACTATATTCGTTATTCGTTTTATAGAATAATGTTTCAAACAAAAAACCAGCTTCTTTTCCTATAGTTGCTTTAGCTTCCTGAATTATTTTTTCGAGCCGGGCATGCTTGATTTTGACTATTCGATGTCAATTTTATTTTTATTTTTTAAAAGTTACAATTACAAGTAACTTATTAAATTCACCAATTATTTAATAATTAATATTCCATTTTTTATTATTTATGTATAAATCACTAATTAATAATTTAAATTTTTACCCAAATTTTTTCTCTATGATTGCACTCATGTCGGTCCAATAATGTATGGTTGCATTCTCTATAAGCTAAGTCCCTTTCATTATTATAAATTGTTGTATTTTTATAAAATAATTATTTAAAAAAAAAGTTAGAATAAATATTACTTGATATAATGATATCATCCATGGAGCCCATTTGTTTGTTTGTTTTTTTTTCTTAAAAAAAAACATTTGTAGTCAAACATAATAAAATTTATGCAAAATTGAAGGAATATAAAAATAAATAAACAAAATGATAAAATATATTTAAACCTTCTGAAAATGATTGTTGTTTGGGATCTTTTCTATTTAAATATCAAAATGTGTAATAAGAGGCTTTTTCTATATTTATCTATAAGTTACATGTGAACTTATTCATTAGGAAGTGTTTTTTTTATTATTATTTTTGAAAAGGTCTTTTTATTATTATTAATATTACCATAAATAACAATTTTAAATAATGAAAAGACAATATGAGGTTGGTTCAGTGGTTAAACTCTCACACCTATACCACGAAATTGTGGGTTTGAGTCTCTACTCCACCTAAAAACCTGAATTTTATTGTAATATTTAAAAAAAAATTAAATAATAGAAAAAAAAAGTATTTTTACTTGTTTTGTAATGTTTAATTGGTATAAAAGAACATTTAAGATATTTATAAGACTTACTTTTAACAGCTAAAAGCACTATCAAATAAACTAAAAAATAAATAAAAAAATCCATCTCATTTATTGGAGGTGTTTGTCCAAATATACAACAATATTCTTCTTTGATAGGGAAACATTTAAAGTACTTTTTTTAAGAACATTTAAATAATCAAGTTTATTGAAGAAAATTCTCACAAAAACACATTATTATTTGTAGATCCTTGATCTAAATCACATGACTAATAATAACCCAATAACTATACTACTATATAAATTAACTCTATTCAATAATTACCCGTATGATTAAATCCTATTTGTTTTGGATATTTTAAAGAAAACATTTTCAATTAAAACCTTTATCTATAAACTGACTCGTGGATTTATTTTTATAACTTTTCAATTGTCTTGTCCCTTTACCTTCTTCAGTTTTCTTAATATTATTGCTATTATTATTATTATTATTATTATTATTTTAACAGCAAGGTGTTTTAATATTTTTCAACAAAATAGAATTAAAAATTTAATACAATTGTATATTTTATGTAAAAAAAAAAATAAAGAGTAAAAATTAATGGGCTATAAAGGCCCATTAAGTGCAAGTAAACTAAACGGCAAATTTGGGCTGTAACGCATGCAAGAACACGTGAATTCCACGACTCCACGTCAATTAACATGTCTTATATGCTGTTACTCTGTTAACTCACGCACTACTAAAACGCGTGCATCACACATCACTATACAATTTAATCTACAAAAAAATACCTATTTCATACTGCACATTATTATTATTATTATATAATTAATAATCAAACCAATTTTCATAGGTGAATATAACCTATTTTTTTTTCTTTTTTCTGTAATCGATTTAAGGATTGAATCAATAATTTACTGTTACTTATTAAGATCATACACTATTGAAATGATATGGATTAACATAAATTTCTATCATAAATACAGAAGAAAATATGTACAATCATCAATCAATGGTGGATGTGCTAAGTGAGTAGAACATTACAATGAAGATATATATATATATATATATATATATATGTAAAATTTTCCAATTTAAACCATAATTCCATCATACAAATCCATTAATAGTATCAAGTCGGTTAATACAAATCCATTAATATTCGTTTGAATTTAATGTTACACAAATATTGATGGTTGGACAAGATGAGTAGGTGATGTGTTTCCGTAGAATCTAGATCCTCTCCTCATATTGACTATCATCACATTGTCCTCACATTTATAATCTATTGTTACATATCTAATAAGTAAGTCAATGACTTGTATTAATTATATCTTTTGTATGAGTAAAGATATAAAAATTAATTCAAGCCATTGATTTGCTTATTAGACGCATGTTAATAGATTATAAAAGTGATGACAACATAAGAACACTTAATATGGGGATGAGATCCAAATCCGTTCTGATGATATACTTATCACACACTTGAGATTGTAGGTTTAAGTTCGTGTACTCTTTCTCTAAATCCCCAAATAAGTATATTCACTCAATATAAGTGGAATAATGATAATTACGTGAAGCAAAATAAAAGCAAAAATCTTTGGTTAAAATTGAGCTAACAACTTTTTTAGAATAAAATCTAAGCATATATGTTAGAGAGACACGGTTTATCAAATACGTTGGAGAAAAAATTTGTAAATATAGATTTGATGAGGCTGTCAAATTAGTCATTATTGATTCTTTGCTAGCTAAATGCTACCTAATATTTGTTCTTTTTGGTCAAGTCAAGGACACACTTATTCTTATTATTTGTCTTCAAATTACACCAACAAAACCAAAACATGCACACCATATATATATATATATATATATATATATATATATATGTTATGGATGTTGTAGCTGAACATCAATACTTATTATTATTATTATTATTATATATTTTAAATAAATAAATTATATGACATTGGTGTGTCCTTTCCACCTATTTATATATCCATGAGGTTGTGGATTCAAGTTGTATTTTCTCACCCAAATCCAGAATAAATAATACCATTTATTCAAATTTGATGCACAAATGATGTGGTAATATTCTAATCTATTCATTTAAATTATACAAATCTAATACAATTTAAATGAATAGATTATAGTGTTGCCACATCATTTATGCATCAGATTTGGTGAAAGTCTATTTTTGATCCCGAATTTATTGGAATCATTCGACACCTATGCATGAGGTTTGTATATACTTGGAAGTAAATATGGGGGGCCAAATTTTTGGTAATTTTGATGAAAATATTGAAAAATCATTAATATTCTCAAAATATTAGGGATATTCATGAATATTTTTGATACGATTCCCCAAAAATTTAGATAATGTTGGTCAAAGTATCAATATTTATTTCCTTATATATACAAATAAGAATTATGATTATTACACTTATTTGTGCATTTTATTAATTATTCAATCTGTATGTAATTCAAAAATGCAATATTCTTATAGAATGTATTAAAACTGCATCATAATTTTAAACAAAGTATGTGCAATTTTTAAAAAAATTTAAAAATAACGGAAACAAAAATAAAAAGAAAATCGCGTTTGTTATTATCTTTTAGATTTATTAGAGTTTGAATGCCTATACGAAAATCAATTTCATTTTATGAAAATTAATTAATTTCTTAAAAAATAAAATCACATCAAAAGTTGTATCTATTTTTTTAGTAATATTTTCATAAATTGAGGTAACTATATATCAAAATTCAAAATTAATGCACCAAAAAAAAAGGACATGCACAATACGAGTCCTTGTCAGGTGTGAGACACTATTTGTTATATATATATATATATATATATATATATATATATATATATATATATATATATAAACGCCTTTAGAGCATCTCTGATGTTAATGTGAGTTGTGAAAAAATTAGATGACACGTATGATGGATATCCACTTTGTTAAAAAATTCATCTCCAGTGTAACTTTTCTGATACAACTTCAAGTTGAGGTAACAACTTTTTTTTAGAGGATGTCAACATAACTCTCTGATTTCAGACCGTCTGTTAGACAACCATGTTGTTGGTCCAGTCAGCAACCACTATTGTCTTCGGTTTTGTTTTATTCCACAATTCTAAAGTACATTTAAGGTGACCAATAATAAATTGACATATCATTAAAAACATTTGTTTTACAAGTGAAGCATTGGAGATCACTTTTTCATTTGGATATCTATCAAGTTTAGTTAAATGCCATATAGGAAGCAATTGACTGGACAATGTTGACATATCACCATTTTTTCAAATGCAGACCACATTACCATCGGAGATGCTCTTATATTATTACCAAAATAAACAAATTGTTTATCAGATGCAATAAACCTATATCCGTTCAAAATATAGGATTCTGTACCTAATAATTATTATACGTATATATATATATATTTATGTTATTTTAATATTTAATTTGATTTTTAGGACCAATTAGATGGAAGTATGAAACATCGTGCAAGCCTTAACATTTCATGTGGGCCCCACTGAAGCTAAATTTAAATAATAAAAAAAATAAAAAAAATAAAAAACCGTTTTATTTTTTGGTACCACCAAACTCATGAGTTCTGTCTATATATACATGCAAAAAAATAAAAATAAAAATAAAATGAACCCCACAAAAAAAAAAAGAAGTAAAAACAGCAAGAGCAATAATTATTCACAGAAATTTAATGGTAAAACATTCTATTAATTAACATAAATGTAATTAATCACTATATGCATTTCTCTTCCTTCTCTCTATGTATCCATGGAGTAGCAAAAACTCTTTTTTAAATAATTAAAAAAAAAAAACTCTTCCATTTCTCAAATTCTTCTCATCAAGCCAAGTATGTCTTTCTCTCTCAATTTCCATCAGTTTTTACAGTTCAATCAATTTGTTCTTCATGTGGGTATGTCAGGCTAAAGCTAAGTCAAGAGATAGATAAAAGCTAGAGAGAGAGAGAGAGTGAAAAAGATGCTTTTTTTTTTCTTTTCTTTTTTCCAGTGTAGACTGTAGAGTAATCTTCAAAAACAAGCCTTTACAGCAATACATACAATTTTATTTTATTTTTTGAAACAAATTTCAATTTTTAATTAATACCTTTCATTTTCAATTGGTTATTCCTTTTAGTTGTCACAATCTTGAGGTGTGTTATCAAAAATATTTGCATTTTATCATTTTCTGTTCTTACTTTAATTTTTATTTTATATATTTTTTTAAAAAAATATTGTGTTGACAGTGAAACAAGTATTCTACTTTTGTCTGTCTGTCTCTCTCTCTCTCTCTCTCTCTCTCTCACGAGTTGATTACTTTTATTTTACTGCATAACATTCCCCAGTTTTGTTTTTGTCTTCAGTTTATATATATAAATATATATGTACTTGTCTCTTTTCAACTTTTCATCGATGAGTTGGGTTGTTCTTCTTTGCAGAAAATGCATCACAGGAAACACAACTTTACAACCCAGATCAAATCAAGTCATGTTGAGCAGTTTTTGAAGCATTTCTGAGATGGGGTTTTCATGATTTCTTCATATTAGTAAAGGTATGAGCTTTTTATTTTTCTCTTTTTGTTCTCATCTCTACTTTTTTGTTTTGTCAAAAAAAATTTTTTTGGTTTGTTTCTGAGTTGGTTTTAATTGTGGTAATTTAGGCTGCAAAAATTGAGCATCAAAGAGTTTGTTAAAAGACCACATAGAGTTTGATAGAAGTGAATTGAAGTTTTTTGTGAATAAAAAGAATATGAGAGATTTCCCATCTTGTTTTGGTGAAAATGGGGTACAAGTAGCTGATTCATCATCATCTAGCAGTGCTAAAAATGCCCAGAATTTGGTTAATTGTATCTATCAATGTCGAATTCGGGGTCGGTCTTGCTTGATTACAGTCACATGGAGCAAGAATTTGATGGGTCAAGGCCTGAGTGTAGGGATTGATGATGCTGCAAACCAGTGTCTATGTAAGGTGGATATAAAACCATGGTTGTTCTCTAAAAGAAAAGGGTCCAAGAGTTTAGAAGCTTATTCTTGTAAAATTGACATATACTGGGACCTTTCTTCGGCGAAATTCGGATCCGGGCCTGAACCGTTGGAGGGATTTTATGTAGGTGTTGTTGTTGATAAGCAAATGGTTTTGCTTCTCGGGGATATGAGAAAAGAAGCTTTCAAGAAGACTAATGCCACCCTTGTTGCTTCCAGTGCCGTTTTCGTAGCTAAAAGAGAGCATATCTTTGGTAAGAAGGTGTTTAGTACCAAGGCACAGTTTTGTGATAATGGTCATATTCATAATCTTTCGATTGAATGTGACACGAATGGCAATGTCATTGACCCGTACCTTATCGTTCGTGTGGACGGAAAGAATGTGATGCAGGTGAAGCGGCTCCGGTGGAAGTTCAGGGGAAACCATACTATCCTTGTTGATGGTTTTGCAGTAGAAGTTTTCTGGGATGTTCACAGTTGGCTCTTTGGTACATCACTTGGTAATGCTGTTTTCATGTTCAAGACATGCCTTTCGTCTGAAAAGTTGTGGACTAGCGGACCCATTTCCGATCCAAACACATTGCCGTGGTCTTTCTCCCAGAGATTCCTGGATTCCAAGTCACACAACGGTCTTGGTTTTTCGCTGACTTTGCATGCTTGGAAGAACGAATAGAGAGAGATGTGCTGGAATTCTTTTGAATGCTAACAAAAAGCCTTTAGTGAGTTGCGATTTTTATAAACTATGTGATTGATTTACAATTAAATTGATTTTAAATGGGTCCATTTGTATCTTCTCTCGTTTATTGCTCGAGTAACCAGAACAATTGGATGGATTTGAGGATTTTTTGTTACTCTAGTCAGCTGTATATCCTAAATACATCGTTGGTTAATTTCATTCTCTGTCTTTCCTATTTAAGATTTCATATAAAATATACTCAAGTGAATAGCTGTGCCAAGTTTTTATCGGTAGCTGTTCTTGTTTAGCATATCAAGTGTTGCTGACTTCTTACTATCGCTGTGTGAGCGTGGTATGTCTTCGCTGTTAAATTTCCCTGTAGTCTCGTGATTTCGTTTGCTGCTAGTTGGATGCGATTTCTGTCTGTTGCAGGAGCTTAAATTATTGCAGGTGCTTAATGTTAAAATGTCGCCTGGATACCTCTGAACGTATTGAAAACATGTTATCAGCCACTGAAAGATGTTCAATGATCCATGGAGTTTGGTACGAAATTCTTTCTTTCCTTGTTTCACATCACTGAATGCAGTATCATGGGTTATTATTGTATTTACTTGATGATAAGTAGGTACTTGACACAAATTTGTGGGCAACTTGTACAACGTCAATCCTTAAGATGTAGACTAATTTACAGAATTAATAATGTCGTATCATAGTATGTTTATATGCTTCCTTCTCCACAAATTAAACCTCAGAACCTGTGAGAGCTTTCAGGTCCTTATTTTAAGACAACAGAGCATTCCTTTTTATGAAATATCAGATGCTATAGAAAGTTAGAAACTAATGCACTAAAGTATTATTATTCCTTTTACTCTTTTCGTTTCCGTATATATGTCAGTTAAAATACAATATGATATATTATATATATAATATATCATATATATTGTATGTTTTTATGATTCCAGCAATTTCTAAGTAATAATGTTACTCAATGCTTTTTCCCCACTTTCGACATTTTTAGTTTTCATTCTGAATTGCTGTTCACATTGTGAAGGACACATAGCTGTCAAATAAAGAGATGAGTCTTGTGAAGGAGTTAATGAACAAAAGCAATTTCTGATGTGAAGGGGACGATCTTGTCGAAAAAAATGCGGCATGGTGATATGCTTATGCTAATATATGCACAGACAATGTTTCTTGGCAGAAGAATAAAAGATAGTAATGTACTAATGTTACATGGTGTGGCTTGGCATGCAAAGACCTGCAGCCTTTGTAGAAGCCTTGTGTTGTATATATCACTTATGTCATTGTCGCGTTTTCCATATCTTAGGTCCTTGTATACTTTTCGAAGTTCACGCCACGAACTGCACTGTCATTTTCAGTTTTGTTTATTTCTTTTGGAACCTACATCATACACCAGACACTTACTCTTTTTTTTTTCTTTTCTTTTTTTCAAATTTTTGGTTTTCTTGCATACGGCTTCACTGTCCGTATCTGGGGATTTCAGTTCTTGAACCTTTACATATCTATTGATTTAATTTCTTGATCCCTTATAGCCTTACCTGTTAATCTGTTATCAAATATGATACTTTGTTGACAAAGTTCATTTAGTGTGAATCCATGCTCACTTTTACTTTGCTGTGTAAGTAGGCTCACTCACACACATGCTCAGACGCTTGTGTCTGCACACTCACATTCTATTTGCCTCGTGGTTGGTGGGATAGTTTTGAAGGATAATGCTATTCCTTCATTGTATTTAGCACTTATAACCTTAGCTGCAAGAGAGCAATGATCTAACAATCATTGTAAGCTATTGAGGAATCTTTAGACATATCAAGGAGAAGATTACTGGGCAAAATTTACGACCTTTGTGCAAGAGTTTGAAACTCGGTGCCTTATTAGATTCCATGGTTAGGTTGTCTTATTTGTCAGTGTGTGCTTGTGGGGTTCTTATTTTGCATCTTTGATTGATTTTTTTCATTCGTACTAGCTATTGTTGATCTACTGAGTAGAATTTTGAAACAAGAACAGTACTGAGATGAACCTCATAGAATTATTGTGTACTTTGATTTCCATTTATGATCTCATTGCTCTTGTTATCATATAAAGATCGAAATTGATGTCAATGATGCTTATCGAACTTCTTGCCGAACCATCTTCCACATGGAGAAGATAAGATACTGCAATATATCTCAACCCTTGTAGAGTGGCTCAGTGACTATGTATGTTTTGTTACTATCTTGCATGAGTGAGTTTACTTCAGTGAGTGATCAGTTTTCTTGAAACCTCTCACTCCAATTTCATTTTTCACTGAGCTTGGTGTTGGCAATGGCATGCTGGGTTCATAGCTAATTATGTTGGACCAGACCACTGGGCTGAACCCATTTGTATATGCTGCCGGTGTCGGTTTCGGTGCTGGCCTCGACACGGGCCAGCCCATATGCCATGGGACCAACTTGATCTGCTAGAGAAGTATACCAAATCACATGTGTAGTCCTTGGTCCGTCCTAAATTTATAAAATTGGTGTTATCCGAAAAAGAAATATAGAATTCTGATCGATCGAGACCAGGAGGACCCACTAAATTAAAAACTATGAGTGTGATAAATGGTCCAAAAAAACAGAGAAAAAGAGTGAGCTCAGAAAACCAGTGCCTTACAGACATTCTACAAAGGTAATGGAAAACTGCAGTTTTGGTGGTATTAATACTCTTCAAGATTCTATAAATTCCTTTGCATGTGCATTTATTATCCTCCGCGCGTCCCCTACCCGCACGACAAATTCTCGTGTTCTTGCACTCTTTTATTACATATATGGCATAATTTCGAATCTTAATATATGTATTTTATAAATATGTAGGTTTTTTTTTCTCGGTATTATAGAATTAAATATTTGGATTACGCATGTAGTATTTGATTTCGTCAGATTGAAGACTTTCATCTTTGGTGTTGTGGGGTAGATATGTGGGTCACTGGTCATACATTTAAATGGATATAGGATTTGATCTCGTAAATCAATAATTTTGTTTTCAGTATTGTGTGGGTCAAGTCATGCATCTAGTGTACGTGTATATAGTGTTTGATCTCTAATATTGTGTTATTAAATTTATTACTCGTGCGTATAGTGATTGATCTCGACAGATTAAAAATTTTCTCCTTAACGTTATAGAAGTAGATATTCAGGTTATGCATACTCCTCGGTGTAGTGTTTGAGTACATTAATATCGAGACTATTGAGGAATCGGGTCTTGGATAATTTTATTGTAGTCTTCATTATTAAGTTAATTTTTTTGTTTGCTTCTTGTACCACTTACTCACTAATCCGTAAATGGGTGTATATACTGTTTGATATCGGGAGAAGTCCGCACATTCAATATTGGAAAGTGAAATTAGAAGAAGGTGAGCGGATAATTGTATTAACTGTAATCAACTAAACATGTACTGGTGATGAGCTGGCGCACTTGATCAGATTTTCCTCTTTGGATCATTCCGTTTAGATGCTTCCAGGTGGCATCCAGCTGTAATATACCACTCTCACTCACTCTCTCTCCTCTTCCAAACGACACCGTTTTCGTCACTCAAAAATTCATCAGCACAACTTTTTCGGTTTTTTTCTCACACTGGACCGTTTTGTCAACTCCAACGGTCACCGGAACAACTAAAAACAAACAAAACGACAAATAGTCAAAGCGTTGACTCCAGGGTAAATACGTCTTTTCAATCCAACAAACCAGAAGCGCTTTCGTAATTCGATCGATATAGCGAGGACTCTTCGGTCATTTCGTGGTATAACATGAAGAAAGACAACGAAAGAAAAACCACAGAAGAAGAATCAGAGCAAGAAGAAGAAGAAACAAAAGAAAATCCGACTCAGTGAGTTGCATTGCGTTTCGCTTCGGTTGTTGTATTTGTATTGGCACTACTGGCTGAGCTAAGCAAAAAACCGAGTCATGGGCTATTCAAGCGACTCAGTGTCTATAGACATTGACGTGGTTCCTCTAGGGGGAAAGGTAACTGATTAAAAGCTGGGTTTTTTTTTATTGAATCTTCATTTTATGTTTAAAGTTTGGTTCTTTGTTAATGGTGTTTTTTTTTGATGTGTTACAGGAATGTGTAGTGAAAACAAGTAGAGGGTCAGTGTCTGTGTTAGTTTGCGGTGATCAAGAAAAGCCAGCTTTGATTACATACCCAGATGTTGCTCTCAACTGTATGTTTTGTTTCATTTTTCTTGATTGATGGATTTTTTTTTTTTTTTTCATGTTGATTGAGTTCTTGTTAATGGGTTTTTGTTTTTGGGGGTCTTTTTTGTGTTATATATAAGTGTTGAGAATTTGAGATTGAATG
The DNA here is from genome assembly GCA_033220585.1 of Dipteronia sinensis. Taxonomy (NCBI): domain Eukaryota; kingdom Viridiplantae; phylum Streptophyta; class Magnoliopsida; order Sapindales; family Sapindaceae; genus Dipteronia; species Dipteronia sinensis. The sequence goes on from CM065642.1 coordinate 11,585,901, forward strand.
AGTTTTGGTTTCTGGTGTTCTTTGTATGAAGATTTTTGGTGGTACTCAGGGTATTCTTGGTGATAATTTTGAATGACAATTGTTGTATTTTGGTGGAAATATGTCAATGAGATTGGATTTTTTTGAGATACTGTTAATGGGCATTCTTATTTGATTAAATTAGTGGAAATTGATTGAGTTAGGCTTTGGTGGGTTTTGGGTTCTAACTTGAAGTTGTGAAATGAATTTATTTTTTATTTTTGAGTTTTGAGTTTTCTTACCATTTCTTTTTTTTTTCTTTTTTTTTTGGTGTTTTGGCTCTCTGTGTTATACAGACTCGTTTTGTTTCCAAGGCCTCTTCTTATGCCCGGATGCAGCTTCTTTGTTTCTTCATAACTTCTGCATTTATCACATTGATGCCCCAGGGCATGAGGTCAGTATTAGAATTGGATTCCTTTAGTTATAAGTGTTGTGTAGCTCTTCGATTGTTGATTTCCACTTTCTTTTGTGTGATACTAATGAAGTTCATCACGACCATTTGCTTAAGAGTTATTGCAGTTGGGAGCTGATGTGATTTCTGAAGACGCTCCGGTGCTTAGCGTGGATGACCTAGCTGAACAAGTTGTGGAGGTGCTAGATTTTTTCGGGTACGTAGATGCTCATCCTTTTTATTTGCTTATTTTTGTTTTTGGTAAATGGCAATTGAAGCGAAACTGAAAAGAAAATAAAATTAAGGTTTCAATTGTCAATCAGTTGACAGTTTAACGAAGGTTACCAAAAGTTTTTGTATTATATCAAGCTGCAGCTTTTGTCTGCTTGATGTTTGACTATGTATTCTTTATAGATTTAACTTTAAAATCTTACTTGCTAGTTACTACTCTGCTTGATATTGATAATTGTATTGCATCAATTGCTAAGAGTGTGACATATTGGCGGTGGTATCTGTCATTTTTTTAGTTCAATCATGGTAGGAAGGCAAATCAATATATATAGATTCACTTTGCATCAGGTAGCTACAAGCCTACAAAGGTGTTGGATATTCATCCCTATTCACTATGTTAAGCAAGATTTGTTTTTCCAAAAAGTGTGACTTGGACGGTTATTGCTTTTTTGGAATACCCCATATTAAATTTTATAGCTCTAATTGTTTTTTTTTTTTCCGGATCAGTCTGAAAAAAGTACTGTGCTTGGGGGTGACTGCTGGTGCCTACATACTTACACTCTTTGCAGTAAGTAAATGAAAGTTAGCAACTTTTTTTTGTACCTGTAATTTACCTTCCTTCACATATTCATGTATTTACCATTTGACAGATGAAATATAAAGAGCGTGTGCTTGGGTTAATTCTTGTTTCCCCGATTTGCAAAGCACCTTCTTGGACAGAATGGCTTTACAACAAGGTTCCGATCTACATCTTTCAATCAACAGCATTTGTAAATTTGAAAATCAACATGAGGCAGCACTCACCATAATGCGATTACCATGAGGAAAATTAATGTGTATGTCACATTGTAAAAATCTAAAATGCATCATATGTGCTAGGTTCACACCGGCAACCCCCTTAAAAAAATAAATTTGATTTGATGGCATTTTGAGAAATTTTTAAAGTTTGTTTGAACTTTTCTTCAGGTGTTAATGAACTTGTTATACTTCTACGGTATGTGTGGAGTGTTGAAGGAATGCCTTCTCCAACGTTACTTCAGTAAGGTACTCTACTTGCCTCACTTTTAGATCATATCCAATCATTGGTATATCTCGTAATTGTCAACTTCTTCTGGTAGGAACTTAGAACTGGCATACACGGTGAAGAATCAGACATCATTCAATCTTGCCTTAGGGTAAGGAAATGTCCGTTATAATAGATGTAATAGTTCACTCTATAGGTGTTTTCCAATATTCATGTGTAGGGAAGGCATATGAGACACCTATATATTGATCTGCTTGTAATATGTGTACAGCTGCTGGATCAAAGGCAAAGTTTGAATGTCATGCGCTTTCTTCAAGCAATTAATAAGTATGTTCTTGCTCTACATAAATGCCATATGTATTTTAACTTTCTTTTCCTGTTTTTCGTTTGTTAAGCTCTGTTGCCTGCTCATTAATATTTTAACCGTCACTTTTGCTAACATGAACCCAAGATCTATAATCACGTCATACCTGAAAGCTGCCTTTCCAACTCGTTCTTACATTTTTGCAACAAAGCTGCCATAATTTTATTGTTGAGTTTATTGACAGGAGGCATGACCTTACAGAGGACCTAAAGAAGTTGCAGTGTAAAACGCTTATTTTTGTTGGTGAAAGTAGTCCATTCCAACCTGAATCTGTGTATATGAATGCCGCAATGGGCAGAAAAAGTTGTGCTCTTGTTGAGGTATAATACTTTTCATGCATTTGATTTTGTTCTGATTCTCATATTAATCATTGAAGTAATATTTCCTCGTATGCTCAATTATGCAATCACATTTACTCAATATTTCAAAAATCCATTAGCTGATGCAAATGAAAAAAAAAAAAAAAAGGTTGTTGGCCTCCAGTATCTGATCTAGAATAAGGTAAATGTCATCCATGTTGAATTTACGAACAAGTTAGAATCAGAGGGTAACTGCTGATTGTTGTAGAATTTCATGGTAGACGGTGAAGAAATAGATGGCTGGAATATGTATGCATCTTCAAAAGAAACTTTGTATATGTTCACTTGATATACGATTTTGGCAGACGTATCCAGGACTAAGATTGGCTGATTAATTAAAAATCTATGTATCAAAGTTGTATGCACTTAGGTAGGAGAAATGTAAACTGCTTTTATTAAGTTGCTGTTTGTGTCTATTATAGGTTCAAGCATGCGGTTCATTGGTAACAGAAGAGTACCCGTTAGCCATGTTAATTCCAATCGAGTTCTTTCTGATGGGGTTCGGTTACTATAGACAACAACAGCAATTTGCTTCTTCGTCGAGTAATGGATCAAACCCGGCCACCCCATCAAGCCACTCTTGCATAGCGCCGGAACTTCTCTCTCCTGAAAGTCTCGGGATCAAGCTAAAACCCATCAAAACCCGTACAGGCATCGGATTTTGATGGTGAAAAAGAAGAAGTTAAATCTGTTTCAATGTACAATGTCTAAAGGGGTAGCATATTCTTTGATTTGTATTGTTGGGGGTTCTTATAATTCAGTTTATTTGATGTATTCTTTCCTGAAAAGATAGCTGATTGCAGCCTGTATGTATTATATACTGAAAGAGTAGATAAAACTACTACAGTATACATTTTGTAGTTTGAATTCGGTTTATTCTTTAGGTGGAGAGTTGGAGGGAGAATTCTTTTTTCTGTAACATATATACAAGTTGTACACATTACAGTATTACACCACTTTGTGACTCTAATTTTTTGTAATAGCTAGGTGACTCTAAACAAGAAATTTCTTGTCATTAAGTACTTAATAATAGCATATGTTCTTGATGTTTCCACAGTTGCATATTTTCTTGATATTTGTTTGTGCAGATCTATAGTACCAATTTTGGGATGAACTTCTGGAATACAATTGAAATGTACACCACATCCCTCCAAACCCCGACATGAGTGACTGAGCGGTACCAATATCTTTTACAAACCTTGATATGAACGGTATTCGACTCCAAGATCTTTTACTTGATCATAAGAGATTATTTGAAATAACTTTTACTTTTGGTTTTTTATCGTAGAAAGAAATGAGTAAAAACTCAATTACTGATTGGGTTATGTATTTTAACAGTTTTTGCATTAAAAGGGATTTTGAGATTGTTTGGTTTAAACATTTTAAAATCTTTTCTAATTATGATATGATATTTTTACCCTTTAAAGTTCAACAGAGCTTTTTAGCTAGCTTGTTTAGTAGGGACATTTTAAAATATGTTCTAACCATATTATGATAATTTGAGGAAATAATATATTTTTATATTTTTCTTAATAAATTTTATGGGATAATGTAACATTTTTTTTCTATTATATTTCCTAAAAAAATTTACTTAAATAAACAGAGTAATAAAAATTCATTTAAAATTATAAATATATTATTTTTTATGAAAAATTATAAATATATTCTTACTAATGAAAAAGTAACAAAAAAATAAATTATTTAAGCATGAGTTCTATAAGCAATTCTATCATGAACAAACCCAACTCACTTCATATACTGTTATATATATATATATATATATATATGTATATATAATATATATATATAATTTTTTGTCATCATCATGTTTCAATTATCTATGGTTATAATGCATTATAATTTATAAACCGGCAACAATAACCAGAGGCGGCCCTGGGGCGCCCGCCCCGGGCCCGTCATGCCTAGGAGTCCCAAATATATAATGTGAGTTTTTGTTATGAGTTAAGTTGTAAAAATAAGTCCAAAAAAAAATTAGAACCTGACCCAATTCGTTTTATTCTGGTACAAAACCCAATTTTTTAAGGTTTCATACTTTTCTATTATCTATATATTTTTCATTTCTTCTCCACCCACCAAAAAAAAAGCAACTGGAGACATAAAAATCATGAATTTTTTAATTTCGATTTTGATTTTTGGATGAAGTGGAAATGATTTTATTGGTATGGGACCCATTTTTTAGATTCTGCCCAGGGGCCTCGAGATAGTCAGGACCGACATTGACAATAACATGTACCAACAAAGTTACTTCAAGAATAGTATGGCTGTTAGAAAAAATAAAGCTGGTTTCCATCATTCCAGAGTTGAATTTTCATTCAAATTGTATTAAGAAAGCATGAAGAAAATTTCTTTGAAACAAACAATTCACTTGAGTGTCATCAGTAAACTAATTGTAAAAGTAATCTAAAACATTCCTTGAATCAAAATCTGCTTATTATCTAACAGATATCCAAGATTCCAACACAGAATGATGTTTAACATGTTGATTGCTTCGTAAACATTTATCTCCAATGAGAGACAATTATATTAGAGACTAAAATAAGCTTAATCCATGCAAGATTCGTAGGGTAATATGTATAAAGGAATCAATTTGGTACTTACATTATTCTATATATCAATTGTCATTTAGTAGTATATGAACATGATTATGTTTTCCTTTCAAATTCATATATCAGTTCTATCACAGCAATCTACTCAATTTAGCTTGTTTAATCACTTAAAGTGAGTATCTAACTTGAATTAAGAGAGGCCATATCTACTCAATCCAAGAAGATATATAATCCATTTCAAAAACTCAAATTAATTTGATACTAAGCATGAATTAAGAGAAGGTATATTTACTCAATCCAAGAAGTAATCAAATGCATTAAAAACCATTGAGTGAAACTAAATAATCAAATAACAAAGATATAGTGGACTACCCACAATTCATGTGTTATTACATAAACTCCCACTAAGGGTATACTCATAATCAAATAAAAAGAAGAATAAAATAAGCAAGAGATAAGGAAAGATCCATTGGCATATTGTGATCTCTCAAGTCTTCAAGCTCCTCTCCTCCTCCTATGTATGAAATTCGTACTCCTTGAGTGGGTTATGAGGTTTGAGTGAAGTAAAAGCGAAAGGATGTGGTATGGAAGTGATTTGGTGAGGAGTTTGGGTAGGAATTGGTGTAGGATGGGTTTGAATTTGTGGGAGGATATTCCTAGATCTAAATGAGTTAATGGTGTGTAAGAATGGTTGTGAGGGCATGTGAGTGATTTCAGAAAAGAACATATTTATACCATTGCCGAAAATAGGTCTGAAATACTGATGTAAGTGAATCCGGTGCAGTCGCTGCCCGATATGCTCAGGTAGTGAGCAGGTAAGGACCCGCGCACATGCAAGATTGGCTTCTCTTCCCCAGGTGTGCGGTTGGTGCGCTGGTAGTGCGCGGGTATGGACCCGCACATTGGGCACTCCTTGAATTCTTCATGTTCACGGTGCGCGGGTGGTGTGCTGGTAGGGACCCGTGCAGTACCCGTCATCTGGGCACTTTTGCAATTTGTTGACTCCCGGTTTCGCGGTTGGTGCGCTGGTTTGTACCAACAAGGTCTTGGAAGTGCGCGGGTATGGTTACATGTGCAGTACCCGAGCACTGACGCTATGGAATCCTTTGAGCTCTTGTGCGCGGGTATGTCTACTTCTTACGGGGTATGGACCCGCGATGGGACCCGTGCACTGGGCCATCTTCCTTGATCTTTTGACGTGTTTCGTGCTCGAAAATTCCATTTCCATCACTAATACCTGAATTACATCGAATGTCTACAATTATTGGAAAAAAAGCTATTAGACACAAATGCACACGAAAACGAGACAGAACGTGAAAATGAGGGCCAAAATATAATACAATTTATAACGATCAATCTATCACTTTAAAATTACATCGGAGAAGGCATTTTTTTCAAAGGCATTGCCCGTGACATGTTTGAGGATATGTCTAACTTTTGACTTCAGCTTGCTCAATGTTTTTATAATCACTTAAATGTTCACTGCTTTTGACATAATCAAAGATCTTGTGAGTTGTGACACCTCAATTTTATTAGTACATCAGCGGGACAAAACTTAGGAGATTGATTGGCCACTGTATGCTTTGATTTATGGTTTTTATATTTCAACTGATCTCATATTTATTGATTTATCCATTAAATGAACCTTAAACTTGTGTCTCTTGACATCCAGAGGCCTAGCATAAGGTTCTCTGACCCGCAGTGCAGCTAGTCCAGTCCTTATACCACTATGGTCGTCCCCCATAAACTTTAGACTCATACACGAGTCGTAAAATTTTTTGGGATTTAGATTTTGTTGCTTTAGAAAAGGATAAACCTTCTCTTTTGCCAAGAGAACAATTTTGTATATCATGTTCGGTGGTATGTTCTTTATAACTGTAACAACAACACGATCATTGTAATATATTAAAAGTGTATATATCTTTTTCAGTCTCCGGCACAGTGGCGTAGCCAAGATTTCTGACTTGGAGGGGCTAGACTAAAAACTTCATTAAAATATTTATAAGTTTGATGATCCAAATGAGTACACATAGTAAGGGTGACCCGGGTCTTACCCTTCAAAATGAATATGCTATAAAAAAATCTAAACCGAAAATAAATAACAAAAACATAAAAAACTACCTACAATACAAGTGCATCACTATTCCATTGAGTGATGCCCTAGGAGGACCTACATCACAAAATTCATCAATTATCATATTTGAATCAATGGTATCAGAAAATTCTCTTTCAATATAAATCACCATGCAACTTGCAAGAAACTCATCCTCCATCTTATTGCGAAGTTCTGTTTAAATAAGCTTCATGACTGAAAATGCTCGCTTTGTTGTTGTAGTAGAAACATGAAGAGTCAACACAAGACGAAATAAGCGATCAATCAAGTGGAAATGTTCTGACCTTGTAGTTTCAAACAACCTACGACACAATTCAGAAAGTGAGGAGATATTTTGAACTCTGAATCATTAGGTACATCAAGTTCATAATGCTCCAACTTTCTTCTCAAAGTGTTAATCTATGATCCACTAAAATCTTGAGGAAAATATTTCTCAGCAAGATTGCAAATATTATCAATATGAAATTATTTGAATGAGTTAGAAAGATCTAAAGATGCACTAAAAATAAGAAGCTCCATTGTTCATTCTGGAAATCTGTCATCTAACTCCACCATCTGAAAATCTATCAGAACATTAAAAATATCAAAGTGGTAATAATGCTCATCCGTTATGCAATCATGTTGTTGGCAAGAACTTCTTGTTCCTCTCTTATATTGTTCACTCAAATATGGAATATCAATATGATGTTTATCACAAAATGATGTCACACTTTGAATAAAAGTGTCCTAACCATCTTCGCGAAACTTCTACAGAAGTGATTTCGTTGTTGAGACGAACCTCATGGCATTTAAAATATCTTGAGTTTTGACTTGTAAGGCTTGACAAAGCATATCAATATACCCCATAACTTTGTTCATCATAAGCAAAATAAACACAAATTCAAAGGATTTCATACCCTTATAAGCTCATTTTGCCTCTCCCAGTATATTGTTGTTAAGTCCATTCTCAACCATGTTTTCAAGAACACAAGAAGTTGCATCAAACATTTCAATCAACCTTGCAACAGAATTAAAATGAGAACTCCAGTGAGTATAAGGATGGCAAAATTTCCCGCGGGGATGGGGCCCCACGGGAACCCGCACTTTTGGGGTGGGGATGGGACAGGATGGAGATATATAGTCTAACCCGCAATGGGTATGGGGCGGGGATGGGTTTTATACTTCCCACCCCGCCCCGCCCAGCTTAGCTTAACATAATACTTAGTTAAACTACATAGTTTCAAAGAAAATAAATATATCTAAAAAATGAAATATATAAATACATTAACCCTAACCTTACACCTCTTCACCATTATTTAACATAAAGTGACAAAACAAAATACTATTAAAAAAAAACCCTAGCCGCTAACTGTAACTCTAAGTCTATAATGTTTATGTTTGAAAATTATTGAATTTTATGACATGTTTTTTAATAGTTTCTTGGAATTATTTATTACTTTATATTTTATATCATATTCAATGGTTATATATTTGTTATTTTAATAAAAAAAATTATAAATGGGGTTAATAGGTGGAGATGGGGAAAGCACTCCCAGTTGTACCCCGCCCCGCCCCAACCCACTCTATCTATGGTGGGGTTTTATGAGGGGATGGTTTTCAAAAAATAAATGGGGTGGGGTGTAGAGAAGGTCACCCCGCCCCGAACCCGCCCCATTGTCATCCCTAAACGAGTAGCTCCAGCTCGTTGCAAAACATGAATCTGATTAGCTCATTTGACGGTCTTAAGTTCTCCATAAGCAACCATTTCTATAACTTCAAACTCACTAGTAGGTTTTAACTCCAAACGATGTTTGGGAAAAGCACTAACAAAATTGACAATACAACTTAACTTTGAAAAAAAAATAACCACACATCATGAACATCTTTAGATGCTGCAACTAATGCAAGTTGTAATCGATGAGCAAAACAGTGAATATAATATGCATAAGAACAATCTTTCAGAAACAAAGCTTGTAACCCTTTCCATGCACCCCTCATGTTACTTGCACCATCATAGCCTTAAGCTCGCATATTTTCAACTTGAAGATTATATGTAGTCAAAACCTTGGAAATTGCATTTTTAAGAGTTGGAGCACTAGTTTTATCAACACCGGCCACTTGAAAAAATCGATCTCTTATAAACCCATCACGATCAACAAAACGAAGAATAATAGCCACTTGTTCTCTATTGGATTCATCAAGTTGTTAGGATTATGCTCAATAGCAAGAGTGTAATATTGTAATTGACAATCTTTTCATATTAATAAAGTGTTTTCTGATTCTTACAAATACTTATAGCATTTATTATTATAATTGTCAAGGTAAATAATCATAAGGTCAAAAGACTATGAGATATGAAGAATTGTTCATACATCCGGATATGTGTGAGGTAGACACAATTCTTTAGTTAGTCTAGAATAACGTTCACAACTTAAGTTAAAGGTTGGGCACCTCTATCTTGATAAAGTTGTAGAATTCTTTTACTAGCATTTGAGTGGGATCAAATGAGTTATGATGAGTCTAAAATCATCGAAAGGTTTTCGAGTAAAAGAATCTAGTGCACTGGGTGCATTGAACTGGATCACAATGAAATACTTTATCTAGAACCGTCACTAGATATAAGTCTTTTCATTATTAGGACAATCGGAGAGTCGGTCTTAATCCTGAGATAAATGATGGACTTATGGTTGCAAGTGTTATCATTTGAGCTATCAATGAGTACGATTATATAGCATAGTCTATCCTCGATAGTTTGGTCATATTCATTTGTTAATCGATAGAGGACTTCATTTATAGATATGGACATCGTGGCTCCATTTATTAAATGAGAGTATAATATCATCATATGGATGTTTTGAGGTATTGGATATTAAATCTCAACGTTGAGTTTTCAATAATGATTATTGAAGACATGGCTTCTGGACAAGTCAGAATATCCAAGTTCAAAATGTGGTCATATGAGGAAATATGGTAACTTGGAGAGCTATAGGCGGTCTATGAGCTATTGGCGATTACTAATATTATTCACGAGGATACACCATCTCCTATAAGATTGTCTAGGGTATGAATGAGAAACATCTCCTTATTCTATCTTTATTTAAGAGTTCAATTTTAGCTCTTTAGTGGAATGAGTTAAAATTAATAAATCAGACCTAAGTGAATCATTTGTTGATTGTGATTAGGTTATGTCTATTGAAGCTTAAATTTAGATAGCCCGCCAAGATCCACAATCCACACGTACTTGCATGGATCACTTGATATATTCTACCGGACCAATTTATGGGTCCATCTAGAATTGCATTTAATATATTAAGAATATAATATGTCTATTATTTATTTAATGAGCTGCTCTATTATATTAATATATTAAAAGGAGATATGTGGGCTTGTTTTTTTTAGTAAGAATAAGTCTGGTTCACATGTGAGCTTTTATTTAAAGTCTAATGGATTAAATAAAATAAGAAAAATAATATTAGGCCCATATAAATATGGTGTGGGCGGCAAGGCTAATAAAATAGCCCAAGATATTATTTTATTTTATTGTTTTGATTAAATGGAAATTAATTAATTATTTAATTAATTAATAGTTTAAATCAAAATCTTTTCCTGATCAGTAAATAAAATACTATGTGTTGGATTAGGGTTAGAATTCTCTTAAGTGATAGGAGTCCTAATGTGGTAAGGATTAAGTCCACATACACTCTATACCACACAAAGAATTCGGCCACCCTAGTCCTATAAGGATTAGGATTCTTAAATTGATAGAAATAAGGGAAAATCACAATTCATTTTCAAGTAAGGAAATTGGCCCAACCCTAGATTTCCTACACAAAGAATTCTGCCAACCCTATTTTGAGAAGGAGAAATTTCGGTCACCTTATAAATATAAGGTGATAAATTTCGGCCACTAAGAAGCTTGAGTGAGAGAGATTTTTGTTTGCTTTGAAAAATAAAAATCTTACTCAATACACATAGAATTTCGTCCAAGAGAGAAAAAGAAAAATAAGTTCTCATTCGATAGTGCACCTGCAAGCCTTTAACATCAAAAGGTTTTGTGCACATTTTCGATTTAGGGTTACGCGAGTTCCAATCATATCGATTGTGAATTCAAAAGTAACCGGAACTATTTTTTCTAGGCTCATGGTGTTTTGGGATTGAAGATCAGGATCAGAAGTTCCATACATCCATTCTCAGGTAAGCAATTCAAAGAAAAAAGGGAGACCACGCTCCTAGGTGATTCACGTACGTGCTAGGATTGAAGATCTTGCGGATTACCATCGAAGTAAGTCAATCGGATCACGCGACAAGAGGTATTTAACTCTAACTGTATATTTGTGTTTAATTAATTAAAGGGTTAATGTTCAAATCTTTAGAAAAATTTTAAACTATACGAAAATCTACTTTTCGCCTTCCGCTGCGGTTTAGTTAATTTTTCCCTACACAAGTGCCTCATCAACAAGAATTGAAAACTTTGCATCTCCAACTTCTTCATGAACCTTTTAGATTGTTGGTGATGTATATTGGCATTCTTCGGAGCATTATCCAAACATATTTTTGGCAATTCCTTCATTCAAAAGTTGTGCATAGTTAATCATTTCAAGAAAATTGCCACGGTTGGATGAACTTCAGATTCATCATGCCCTCTAAAAGCACAGGCTTGCCTTGCAAGCCATTTAAGAGCAATTATTGAGGTATTGAGTCGTAATCGATGTTGTACAAATTTCTTCGGAAGATTATTGATTCAACATATTGTCAATGTGTCGAGAGTATCTAACCTCTGTGCAGCAAGATTATATTAAGAATAAGCATGCACTTCATGGTTGCGAAAGCACCTTATCTTCATCATGAACTCTTTTCCAACTATTGAACTTCCTGACTGGTAAATGCAGGATTCTTTGATGGAATACTGTCAAAAAGAAAGTATGGAAAACAATATGCTATATCTTTTTCGACAGAATTTAGAACCAGAAATTGGGAAAACCAAGAATAATTAAACTACCGATTTTGTTCCCAATTAGTGCAGATTTATATTCTTTTAATTTAGGGTGATATGGTCCCAATAACATGAAATATGTAAATATATATTTTTTAGAACCAATTCTATGTCAAATAACTACATATATCCACTAATCAGATCCAAATATGTAAATATATTTTCTAAAACAATTTAATTATACATCTCTATTCTCTAATGACTAAATGACTAATGTTATGTTTGAGATTGCTTATACTTAGCAAATAATCACTTATTATCAAGTTTTGAGCAAATAGGGTGTTGTAAACTTTCCGAAAGCAACTTATTTTACAATTTGTTTTTTATTAATCAACTTTTGAGAAGCTGGGTGAAGGTTTGCTTTTAGAAACAAAAAGTAGTTTATTGTTATGTAATGTCTAGAATACCCCCACTATTTTCATAAAAGACAAGTTACCCTTATATTTAATAATATAATAAAAAAATAAAAATAAATATGAAAAACAAATGATCGGGATTGAGGCCACCACCGGAATCCCTCCCCAGCCACCACCTCCATCGACGCCGCCTCGCCTCCTTCGCAGTCACCGCCTCCCTGCGACAGGACACATCTGCTCCACGCCGCTCGACCTTCTCTCCAAGATCTCCCCACGTTGAGTCTCCGACGCGCCCGACCATCCTCGCCTCTGGTTGTTGACGTTTTGCTCGTTGGTTAGGGATTTGGTTGTATCGTCGTCGACGAAAGGGAAGGAGGGTGAACTCAACTTCACCGACGACATCGACACCACAAGAGGGAGCGATCGGCGGTTGACTTCACGAAAAAGCCTCTGGTTGGATTAGATGCGGCAGAGGTAGTGGAGGTTGTGGCAATGAGAATCAACGAGTTGACTCAGCTTTTAAACGAGTTGACTCAGTTGCTAAATTTCAAATGTAAAAGACTGGGTTGACTCGGGTTCTTGAGTGAGTTAAATCAGTTATAATTTTTTTTTTTCTGTTTAAATTTCTTATTTATTTCTTTTTTATGTTTTATATTTATATTGTTAATGATGTCTATTTTAGTAATTTTGTTCAATATATTTTCCATCCTTTCAAAAATTAAACACTTTTAAAATTTGGTTTACCAAACACTTACCAACTTTTTTTTAAAATTGATTATTAATTAAATTAAGTTATAAGCAGATTTTTTTCTAAAGTAAAGCAACTTCAAACATAGCTTAAATCAGTAAATCTCATTATCTCATCATATCAAACCCAAAATTGAAGTATATTTAAAATAATAATAAAGATTCAAATACCTGACTGGAGATGAGACCGAGTTGTTACAACTTGTTGCCCTGTTTGTAGTCTTGTAGATTAAAAATTAAAACTCCAATTTTTCTTCAAGAAATTTTTTGATCTGTTTCAAATTTTCAATTCATAATACCAAAATCATATAAAAGTATAAAACAATCTAATTTCTTATAACCAAGCACTTTCTAATGGAAAGAATAACTAAAAATATTGATAACAATTTTTAGAATTACAAATTAGAGGATTTTCGTATAAACCCTACAAATAAATTTGTAGTGTGTAGAATACAAAAGATAAAATTATTATCAAATCAAACCTAAGGGAAAGGATAAAAAAATGATTTTTTTTTTTTACCATTGGCTGTTGCTTGTGATGTTCAATTTGGTTTCTTCACTTTCTTGAATTCTTGCCTTCTTAGTGAATGCCTGAATGGCTGAATGGTCGCCGGTCGGTGATCACACTATTATCACAGAACATCTCGTCTCTTTGGAAAAGAAAAGAAGAAGAAGAAAAATAGTATATGGTTTTAAATTGTAATTGTAGGAGTTGTTTACTTGTTTTTGTTATTCTCTAAGTCTCTAACAATAATGGCCAATTGGGATTTGAGTGACATTAAAAAATTAATTGACAGGCCTCCCACCTAACAAAGAGTAGTGGGTTGTGAGTAGTCCCATTCAGGCCACTCGGGCACCACTCTAGTGAGTGGAGACATTTTGGTTGAAATATTGAAAAGAAAACCAAAACAAATATATATATATCTATATTGTATATAAAAAAAATTGAAATTCTCGACCGGGCCACCAGCTCGGTCTAGCCTACTCTACCTCCGCCCTTGCTCCGGCAAGAACTTGTAGTTAATTTTACTATAAAGGGATAAAATCCAATTTGATGATCAACATGTGCAAAGAGGCGGCCATTGAACTTCAATATTTTCTTCACCTCCTCTTTTACTTCATTGTTTTTGTTTTTCTACAGTTACATTTCAGCCAGCTCAGTGTTTTTGTAATTACTTAAATGTTTACCGTCTTTGACATATTCAAAGGTCTTGTGAGTTGTGACACCTAATTTTATTGGTATATCAACAGGACAAAACTTAGGAGATTGATCGACCACTGTATGCTTTGATTTATGGTTTTTATATTTCAGCCGATCTCCTATTTACCCATCTATCCATTAAATGAATCTTAAACTGTGTGTCTCTTGTTTTCTCTCCAGGTTAATGTACCTATATCAAGCTTACTATGATACAGAGACTTCACCCGATGCTTCTTGATGTACAGTTCGGACATATGAAACATTTTATAAAACTGATTCGTGGCTTTATCTGATGTTTTCTCCTCACTTGATATGTGTAAAGTAGATTTTCAAGGCAACTTCACTTGCATAGTTTTTCAACATGGCTATAGACTCTTTAAGACTAAAAACCAAATCAAAATAAATAAATCAATATAGTTAATATTATTAAAGTTATAATAATTTTAAAAAACAACAACAACAACCTGCACCAATAGTAGTTAATCGAGTGACTCGAGATCTATGGTGTCTCCGAATATTATCGCATCAATTCAGTTTTAAAAGACCTGTAAAATAAAAGCAATGATTTCACATATTCAATGAAAAACCAATATATAAAAAAAAACATCTAAACATTACATGTTTTTTAAGCTGCAACGCATAATCTTCAACTGACTCTGGATCCTCTATCACATCCAGAGGCCTAGCATAAGGCTCTCCGACCCGCATTACAGCTAGTCTAGTCCTTATCCCACGATGGTCGACCCCCTTAAACTTTAGACTCATACATGAGTCGTAAAGTTTTTTGGGATATAGATTTTGTGGCTTTAGAGAGGGATAAACTTCCCCTTTTGTTAAGAGAACAGCTTTGTGTATCATATCTGGTGGTATGTTCTTCATAACTATAACAACACGATTATTATAATATATTAAAAGTATATTTTTTTTCAGTCTCCGGCATGAACTTGTAGTTAATTTTACTATAAAGGTTTAAAAATCCAATTTGATGATCAACATGTGCAAAGATGCGGCAATTGAACTTCAAATATTTTCTTCACCTCCTCTTTTTACTTCATTGTTTTTGTTTTCAACATTTACATTTCATATTAATGGGATGATGGTTTCTTTTGGTTGTTTTGAGTTTGTTTGTTAGGGGACGGTGAGATGCAATAGATAAAATGTGAGATTTTGAGTGGTTTTATAAAGAAAATTGAGGAATATGGGAGGGCTTTTTAAATTCAAAATCAAATTAATTAATTGATTGATTTGATTAATCAATTAATATTACTATATTCGTTTTTTTATCTGTTAATGTAGTGTCTTTGGAATGTTCAATAAATTTTTTTAATACAGTCCATTTAAAAGAAAATAAAAATGAGAAAGCTATAAAATAGGAAAGGGTTTTTTTTGTTATGAGATTGATTAAGAGAATTTAATTATTATCTCAATAATTATAAGATTGTCTCTCAATTGACTCTTAATTTGTGATATGTAATCTTTACGTTTAATTAAAGAATCATGTAATTAGGTCTAGTGCTATTTATCTGGTTTTATTAATATAGATTGAAATTAATGCATTTAATTAAGTAATTTTATTAATATTATCATATTTGATTGATTAATTAACAACTTTTAAGATAAATTTGAGTGGATTGGTGGCATTGATTTGGATTCCAATTTGAATTTGAACTTCCATGTTTTTCATTTTCTATGTATTGTGTTTTTTTGAGTGGAATGTGAACAGTATTTGTGTTTTTCAGATAGTGTTTTAATGGTCAATATAATTAGAATTTAAAGCTAGAAAATCAAATGAATCTAAAATCATATATATATATATGGACAATAATTTTCACATAAGTACGCACCGATAGAATTATATAAGGACATTGAATGTGGGCCACTCATTTTATATATTTTGACTTGGTATGTATGCACTTGTCAAACACTCTTTTATTAATGAGTGACTCACATTCAATGTCCTTATATAATTCTATCAGTGCGCACTGACAGGAAAAATGACTGTATATATGGATATAATATATATATATATATATGGAAATGAATATATAGCATTTAAATACAAAGCTCCCCGACAACGACACATGACAATGTGAGGGTCTACATTTATATATTATATAGGTATAGATAAGTTAGATTCTTAACAAAGAAGGATATGTCATGAGTATTAATAGACCTGGCAATGGGTCGTGTTATTGCGAATTGGTGTCGTTTCGTGTTTGGGTCGTATTAAAATTGTTCTATCCGAACACGACACATTAGCTTAATAGGTTGAAATATATAAACCCAAAACCATTTGTTAAATTAAAGGGTAACCCGACCCGACACGTTGTAAAATATTTTATTTGAGATTTATTAAAAGTTGAAAATAAATAGTACTAACGTACGATCAAACTCATGTAATCAAGTTCACCATAGGCATATAAAACTTCAAAAAAAAAAAACAAATTCACCATAGCCACTATCTATCGAAAACATCTATTTTTTTTTTAAAGTCTAAAATAAAAAACTTCAAAAATGAAATCTTTCATTCTTCCTCCTGAATCTTCAGCATGTTGTGATTAGGAATCTCAATCCCATTTAGACCTAAAAGGTTAAATTACTTGCGTTAGATGTTAAGAAAAAAAATTAAACATTTATATCCAATACCTTCGTGAATAAATT